>JAQQSV010023663.1:0-10334 GCA_028646515.1 Pseudochirops corinnae
AGTGAGAAGGCAAATGACAGGAGACAGACTACAAGCAGAATTACAGGGTAAGAAGTAACCAGGAGAAGTAGACAGAAAAGAAGAGGATGGAGAGAAAGTCTTGGGTAGACGAGGTCAGTGGAAATACTGGAGCCATCCAGAGTGTTCCCAGGAGGCAGTGGGCTTGTGCCAGATGATGGAGGGTATATCATGTGAGAGGAAAAGGTGCAGCTCTGCTGTGTGGGAAGTGATGGGAGGAGGCCCCTGTGCAAGGAGAAGGGGGCTGGTAGGCTCTCTAAAGGACATCAAGTAGTTAGCTTCATATGATGGGGAGGGCATCACATTTAGAGTAAGAGAGATCCTGTTCAGACCCCTTCTGTGCCACTTAATACCTATCACTGGTTTAATTCAATAGATATTGCTAAAGGGGAAAGACTGCCAGACTTCAGGCCAGGTGCTAGGGATCCAAAGACAAGAGAAAAATGGGAGTGGGGTGGCAAAGCAACATTTATGCACATACAGAAATATGAACTAATGTTTGTGATTCAGGAGGCCAGGTCCTAGCATCTATGGGGGACCAGGAAAACTTCATTGGATGAATTGTCCCTTGAGTTGAACTGTGAAGGAAGCTAGGGATTTAAAGAGGCAGAGGGGAGAAGGGAGAGCCCATGGAAAGCCATGCAGGTGTGTGAGAAGCATTAAGTAGGTTGATGGGTCTGGAGAGCAGAGGACATGGAGTAAGGTGTGGCCTGCTATCCTGGAAAGGTCAATTAGAGCCAGATGGTGAAGAGCTTTGAGTGCCCTGCAAAGGAGTTGTTGGCATTTGATCCTCGAGATCAGAGGAAATCATTGGAGCTTCTGGAGCAGGGAACTGATGTGGTTAGGGCTGTGCTTTAGGAATATCATTATGGTGACTGTGTGGCTGATGGATTGAAGAGAGGCTAGGAGACTATTGGTTTATCCCAAAGGGGAGATGATGAGGGCCTGGACTAAGGGGGTAGTTTTGTTAGTACAGAAAAGTGTAAGGCTGTGGGAGTGGTTATGGTGTTAACATCAACAAGTTAGGTGAGCTAAGGAACTCACTTCCCTCTCTCCTGAGCCTGCTTAGCCTTCTGTCTCTAAGTGGAAAGGGATGGTTGGTTAGGAAGGGCTCTGCCCCCAGGAAGGCACCTTTCCAAGGACTCGGGGATCACATTTGCACCTTTGGGACCCTAACCTCCAAGCAGTCTGCAAATTTACAAGTCAGAGAGATTGATAGACTGAAGAGGCATCTCAAAAGTCCAAAGGACAAATGTTCCCTTCACCCAGGATGTGAATTGAGCCCTGTTTTGGGAGTGGAGGCACCTAGCAAAGAACTCTTGCAACAAAAGCCACATTCTGGTTCAGCACCAGAAAGAGGAGCTGTCATTTTTCCTTTGGGCTGCACCTTGTCAACCACAAGTGGCTTGGAAGCCCAAGGTATTGATTAGTGTAGACAGAGTGATTAGGTTAGAACCCATCAATAAGAAAATAGGAAGCACCCAATGGTTAGAAAAGTTCCTAGCCTTTACCTCTGTTTCTCAGTCCCT
Source organism: Pseudochirops corinnae (assembly GCA_028646515.1). Taxonomy (NCBI): domain Eukaryota; kingdom Metazoa; phylum Chordata; class Mammalia; order Diprotodontia; family Pseudocheiridae; genus Pseudochirops; species Pseudochirops corinnae. The sequence goes on from JAQQSV010023663.1 coordinate 1,548, forward strand.
GTTTTTATTTTTTTCTCAGCTTATTTTTTTCCTGTGACCACTGGACCCTAAAAGTGACCCTTAAGGAAACCAGTCAAGGAATTTCCTGTATGACTCATGTGGGGCCTCATTAGTATTAATTCTGGGTCTCCTGTTGATTCCCTTATTAGCCTATCATGCAAATGCCCTGTGGAGTTTTTTGACCTCCTGTAGCATCTGCTTCCACACATAAATGGAGGAGTTTGCCTACAAAAAGGACTTCTTTGAATGTGTGGTTTGGGGATTTTGCTGTATAGGTGTATGAAGGGCAAAAAAAAAAAGGCATTGGACAGTCACTCCTTCTAAATCCTTCCCATCTCGAAAGCTTCCCAGGGCTGCAGGTGCACAGGATGCTCGTGCTCAGGCAGAAAAAACGTATGAATGATACGCTCTTCCCGCTACTTCCCCCCTTCGTTTCCTAGCCTATTAGTGTGATTGTTACTAGGACTGTATGCAAGAAAGAGGGCAAAGAAAGAAACTTTACAAATGGTGCCAGATGACCTTGATCCAGCTAAGGAGCGCATCAATCAACCATCTCTTTTTGGGTGTCTGAAGCCTGGATGGCCTATCAGAGATGCAATCCTTCTGTCAGGCTCTGGGAGCTCCCATTCTCTCTTGAATTGAATGCCCATCCCTGCTTCTGACCTGCTAATTGGGGCAGTTCATTAGCAATATATTTCCATGGCTCTATTCCCATTTGAACACAGTCTTAGTGACATTCTCCTGTTTGCATGGCGTTTTCCCAGAGCAGCTGGGGGCTGGGAAGTGGGGGACAGATGAATAAACCCAGTGCTTACTCAAAAAACCTTATGATTTTCTAATAATGATAACGGCAGTTGAATTTCTGACAGGACATGGAGGAGGCCTGCTATATTAATTATTTGTTAGTATGGTGATGCATTTGCTCTTTAAAAGATAAAGTTCATGTCTATGGCAATATCACTGAATTCCTGTGACTAATTTTGAAAAGGAGGATATTAACTGAATGCCTATGTACATAGTGGTGGTGGTAGAAAGAGTCTGCTCCTTATTCTAGGCTACAAGTAACCATGTCTTTTCTTCCTGTGAATATGAAAGAAGTTGAAAGTGGATTTTTTTTTTTCAAAGAGACCTACTAGGTTTCTCTTTTGGCTCCATGGATTAAAATTCCATTTCCACCCTACTCCACTGTGGCTCAGCTCTAGCTTTTGGCTGCAGTGCATATAACCTTCAAGTAGTCCAGTCTTGTTGAAGTAAAAAAAGCCAGGAGTCTCCTAAGCACCCATATTCAGGCCCTTCGGGAGTCCTGTAGCTGAGACTGGGTTAACACTGTAACCAGGAGATGAGCAGGAGAGAAAGGTACAACTTGGGAATTTGGAAGGATCTTCCCAACCTTCTCCCCCCATTAGTCTTCCCTGCACAGACAGACCTGTGCTTTGTTGTATTTTGCCAATCCCCAGTAAACAAAAGGCACACTTTCCCCCAGCCTCCACACCTGTACCAGACTCTTGGAGGGCTTCCCTTAGTGAGGGTTTTATACCATTGGCCAGGCTTTTGAGCCCTGGCATTAATTATCACTGGCCACAAGTCTGGGCCCATTGTGCAAAATGATAACAACCCCCATCGAAGAAATTGCATATATAAATCAACTTGGAAACTCTACGGAGGACCCTAGTGCTGGTCTCTGACATGAGTATCTCCAGATCTGCTTGGAGTATAATTGCAGGTTTGTCCTAATCACTACACTGTTTTCAGCAATATAATGAAATTCAGTGTTGGTAAGGTTGAGCCCCAAGGCATGATCTAAAGGCCCCTGAGATTTTTAATGAAAGTAGGTAAGAGAGTTGATGGTATTGGGAGTCCTGAAAGACATCTTAGCTTCAACCAGCTTGTTGTTGGTCATTTGTTTCAATCAGGTGTGACTCTTTGTAACCTCAGCTGGGATTTTCTTGGCAGAGATACTGGACTGGTTTGCCATTTCCTTCTCTAGCTCATTTTATAGATGAAGAAACTGAGGCAGACAGGAGTAAGTGACTTGCCCGGGGTCACACAGCTGAGAAGTGTCTGAGACCAGATTGAGCTCTCGGAAAAAAAGTCTTCCTGACTCTAGGCCTGGCACTCTATCCACTGCACGACCTAGCTGCCTCTATCAACCAGCTTCAGACCCTCAAAAGAGCTAATTAGCTGGGTTCATTTTCCAATCTTCCCATTGAGAAGAGAGAAAGAGAAATTATCTTTTGTAAAAGTTATAGAGCTCCTTGCCAATGTTCAGATATTCTTAATTGGAATTCAAAAATGTGGTTAATCAGCATATCTGCTATTTGAGATTGTATGCTATAGTCTTTACTCATAGTACCCTGCCTTAGCAAAGAAAGAAAGAAGGTGCATTTTCTTACCTCTTCCCTGGGGCCATTTTGGTTCCTACAGTTAGGCAGCACCCAACTGAATTTTTCTTTTCTCTTTATATTATCATTGTGTACGTTGTTTTTTCCCTGTTCTGCGTACGTCACACTGTATGCCTTCACATGTCTCTCTCTGATTTCTTCCTATTCATTACTTCTAACACAAGCCATAGATTTGTCAGTGGATCTCTTTATTTCAGTGGCATTCCTAAGTGATGGAGAGCTGGTGTCTGAGGGCTTTAATTGTGGAAGAATAAGATTGGAGTGAGGACAGCATGTAAAATCCAATCTGGCATTGAGGGGAAATGACAAATAGCTTGCTTTCTAGTTCAGTCCTTTCAGCTGAGGTGCTGTTCTGAACCACTGACTTTTTTTCTAATAGACTTTTATTGATAATCTTTTGTTATTATGTATTCCTTCATTTTTCAATGTATCCCTCTCCACTGCTTTTCCCAAGAGCCATCCCTTATAACAAAGGCTAACAAATGGATTAAATATATCACAGTATGCAGCATCCCATCCCACAACAAGTCTCTCACTTCTTCAGAGAAGCCAAGGGAATGTCTTCTCATAGCTCTTCTTTGGGACCAAGTTTGATCCTTATAATGTTGACGCATTTAAATTTCAATTGAGCGATTGACTTTTTGCTGTCCTTTGCCTATACTCAGAGCCATAACTATCATGGGGCAAACAGGGATTTGCCCCTAGGGTGTTGACATCTAGTGGGGAGTGTTACTTTCTCACAGAGTCTACTGTCCTGTACATTAACCTGGAGACTACCTCCAATGTGTAGTGTAACCAATGATTACCAAATGGTACAGCCACCTCCTAGACTCACTCAAGTTCCTCTCCCTATATCCCTCCTCTTCTTGTAAGGCAGTTTGACCTATTGCTAGTTTCATTTTCAACACCCTCCCCCAAACTGTTCTTCCTACCCAAGTGAAAATTCTTTGTGTTTTCTCTCTGCTTACACTAAACATATCTGCCTTCTTTGGATTAGATCAGTGTGCACTCTCCCATGGTCTCTCTCTTGCTGTATTTTTTTATTGTCATGTGTTTATTGACTACAACTCCAATAAACATCCTTAGCTCATTAATTTAGCCAGTAAACTTGTACTTGTGATTATAGGTCAATTATGATTAATATGCTTTTCTGAAATAGTACCCAGTCCCCTGAGGATTCTGGGAAGTCTCTCCTCAAGAAAGAGAATATACCTTTTTTTATGGAGATGAACCTCAGAGATATTGGTTATTTTTTTAATCAAAGAAAGTGACTCAAAGCCACCTCATTTGAAAATCAGTGCAAGAGTCAGTGACTAATGTGTGCTGATCTTTTCTCCTGGCAGAAGATGAGAAGCATAGACTTAAGCAAAGAATCTGAAAATACAAATAAATGAATCTGTTATCGTGGATCTAAAGGATGACTTGAATTTCTTGGGGAAAGAAGGTCTCAGGCACAGCAACTTATTCATAGTTATTTTTATGCCATTTAAAATATTCAAGTGCATTTGTTCTAATAAGATTTTGTCATAACTCCAAGAAACAACCATTTGTGATTAGGGTAACTCTGGATTTCATTTTGCCTGACTTTTTTTTAAGTTGGGTCTATGATTTCATCCATGAAATTTCCTTCACTAGTGTAGCTGAGGAACTCTCTATAACTCAGCCGATATTTAGATTTAACATAAAGAATATAGTCACTGTATAGACCTATCTAAGGTAGAAAGGGACACTTCAGGAGTTAGTGGACTTCTTAGCTGGGTGGTACAGTGGTTAGAGTGCCTGGACCTCAAGTCAGGAAGTCTGCAATTCAAATCTGGCCTAAGACACTTACTAACTGTATGATCCTGGGCAAATCACTTAACTGCTATCTGCCTCAGTTTCCTCCACAGTAAAAATATCACCTACCTCACAGGGTTTCTCTAAAGGTCAAATGAAATCATATTTTTACAGTAGAGGCACAGTGCCTGCCATATAGCGGGTGGTTAATAAATATTTATTTTCTTACTCCATTATCTCTATCTCCCTTCTCTCTCTCCCTCTCTCCTCCATTCTTCCTTACTCCTGTTCTTCCTTTACTTTCTTTCCTCTCTCCCTCTCTTTCTCCTTCCCTTCCATTGGAAGCCCTCAGGCAGAGTCTGAGTTATATTGGGCATGCTGAAGAGGGTATTATTGTTTAAGTATGAGTTAGGCCTGATGGTTCTGAGGTCCCTATCAACTCCAAGATAGACTGGGAATTGGTAATTGAGTTGTTGAGATATTTCTTTCTGTGGCCTTTTATAGGATGTGGTCTCCTGCAGGCCACCTTTCCCCATTTTCGTGATTCCTCCAAAGAGAATTCTGCCAATAGCATATGCAAGTCATTTCTAGAGTCCAATGAAATGCCTCCTTGAAATAGGCTAAGCTGGTCCTTGATCAGCATAGTTTGTTTCTGGGGACATCCTTAAACTTTTGGTAGAACCTGTCAGACCTTCTGCTAGATCAGCCCCATCTTCAAGAACCCAGAATTACAGTTATTTTACTCTTTTCAAAGATGTCATTTTGATTGCCAATGGGGATGAAATTGATAGTTTTGGAATGATGGAGTGGAATGATTGAAAAGCTGGAACAGCAGTGTGAAAGATGGACTGAGGAGAAGAAACAATGGAATCACATCCTTCTCATGCCATCATCTCCCATGCTGATTATTAGTTTTGAGTAAGGACTGGTCGTGTTTTAAGTGCTTAGAATAGTTTAAGATTCCCCATGATTTTCTGTTTCCTTGGACATATTTTTAATGTGCTAAAATCTTCTTGAAGTTGTGGTATGAAAATTCTGAACTTAAACATGTGTCAATACACTAATTACTGACATTTGTTAAATTTGTCACTGATGTGTTATTGACGGCTTGTGAATCAATTCCAGCAGCTTGTGTGCTATTCATCATTGAGAATATATCAAACTTTCAGAGTTGAATCATTTTTTGAATTTCCCATTGGAACATGGTTAATTAGTATCCTCTAATATTAATTGGCCTCTCTAATAGGTATATTAATTCTCAGATAAGTTGACTTCATTGGAAAACGAAGTCAGTGATGGCAGCTACCACAAGTTATTCCCCTCCTGGTCTGCCATGGATCCTGGTGCTATTAATTGGCAGATTCATTTCTTTAGTCCAAAAGTTATCCAGTAACAATGTTGGGTGCTGCTAGTTTAGCTGTTGAGTACTTTGAGGAGGGGTTTTGGTGAGTTGTAACTGGGGATGATGCTATGTCAATTTCTTCTCTATCCATTACTATTATTTATAGCTTTCTACCTAGGAAGCTGAGACTTATTAACTGCTTGTAAGATATAAAATACAAGCCAGCTCAGTTATTGGTTTACTATTAGATCTGCAAGGCATATCTTTAATTAGAAAGTCACTGCACAAATCGTGATTATTTTAATTACTTTAGTCTAAATTAATACCAAAGTGCAGTAAGGATTTCCAATACTTTGTTTAAATGCATTGATATCCTCATGAGATGCGCATTTCTCTTTTTTCCTGGTTGTGCTGTAGTTCTCATTGTTTAAAGGGGTAGAAATGATTAGTGTCTTTCACAAGCCCGAGTCTATCTTTCTATGTCATTCTTACAAGTTTTAAAAGTCCTATGTATGACAGATATCATCTAACAATTCTAGGCCTTCACTTTTGAGAAACATTTCTCAATTTAACAAGTAATGACATAGCAAGAAAAATAAATACTGTGCCATTTTTCAGAATATTAGAGTCTTGGGAAAGGATTTTTAAGGTTTGTTTTGTTTTGCTTGATTGAATATTTGGGAATGGTTTCCTCCTAGGAAATGAACATACTTTGAGAGTTTGAAAGCTAGGATAAACCAGAGAAAATATCTACTTTGAGTAAGATGATAATTTTATGTGTTTTGTATTCATTTGCTTGAGCTAAAAACTCCTAGCTCTGAGAATTAAGGGTCAAAATAGATATCTTCTAGATCCTAATTATATTTCCCAAGTATGCCCTAAAAAAAAATCCTTTCCAATATATTCTCTGGTTAATACCTGGATGACCTTGGGGAAAGTCATTGAAGCTTTGTGATACAGTGTTTCTTCATCTCTAAAGGGAGGAGTTTGGACTATCTGGCCTAGATTTATGATCCTTGTACTATGTCATCTTTAATAGCAATGGAAATGGTTTGAAGAAACCTTTTCAAAGAGTTTGTTCGAACTTCTGAAAGTATTTTGGGATCTTCTCCAAAGATGAAATATTGCCTGATGAAAGTTTCCTCCCATATAAGAGGTTATTCAATGGAGCTAGCTGGCATGACCATCTGTCTTGTGTATTTATAGGCTAATGGGAATTCTGTACTGACCTTAAGAGCATTGGGGAAAAACCTACTCATTTAAAGGTGGAGCCAACCTGAGCTGTACAGCTGATTTAAGTTTGCCATGCTGGATTTCCACTGCCTTTCAAATACAGAACTTGCTTATGTGCCTGCAATGAATTGAAACCATCCACCTTCAGTTAAGACCTTTCAGAAGGATTGATGTTGTTGACCAAAGGTCTTTAAAAATATATTTAACTGGCTTTCTGAGCACCATTAAGAAGTGCTTTCTGTTCATCTCTCTGTTCACTCCCAGTATGGTATGACAGATTCATCACTTTCCAGTAATGTCCCGGTGTTCTTCAGAGTTATGCCGTAGGTCCCATTTTATATTTATTTTCTCCCATTAGGTGATGTTATTTAAGGTTTTTTGACAGCTCTTTCAAGACTCTATGAATGCTGGTGACATTAAGCTATGGATACCGTCAAATTTCCTGAAGCAATATGTTGACAAGTTTTACTTTTTATTTATCGGGCCCCTCCAGTATCAAACTGTGTTTTCATCTTGGACTGTTTCTCAACTCTTCACTTATGACTGACAATTTCAAGTTGCATGTGGCCAAACTCTTCATTCTGCACATCATCCAACTTTAATTGATTGGCCTCCATTCTTTATTCTTAGTGTTGTTTTGCTGTTCCTGTTTACCAGTTATCCAAATAATCACTTCCAGAGAACTCAATGTGCTCTGCAGAAAATCTAAACATGGAGCTCAATGTTTCAATGGATTTCTGATCTCACTGATGTGGTCAAGCCCCTCAGTGACGGAGAGTGTTACCTATACATGGACTTTCCTCCATATCTGCCTCTACATTACCTATACAGCATTCATCTAACCAGCCAGGGGGCCTCCTTATTTTCTCTTGCTATCCTGAAGGTAGCAGTGGAGCATATGGGCTATCCATTGGTTGTCTCTTGCTCTTGGTATATGACAGGCCCCCATCTTTTTTCCCCCTTCATGATAGATTTCTCTGACATCTTTTGTACTTCTGCTTTTTGAATTTATTTCAAATCACATTGCAGGACAAATGGAGGATGAGCACAGGGATCAGGAAGAGCACAAAGAGAAACAATAAAGGAAGGACAGGAGACAATAAGGAATATTTACCTTGGCTATCAGTTAATAGAAAGAATTCAGTTCATATCCTTGACCCATCATGTGAAGTAGCATCTCTCATTTAGTCCAATTTTCATAGCCATTCTCATTCACACCAATCCACTAATACTATCACCTGGCACAAGAGGGACTTTGACATAAAGCCCACTCCTCCCCAATTTTATAGTATATTAAAACTGCATGGAATCTTAGACATCAACTAATCCAATCCAATTCTTTTCTAGCAGAGGATACTGAGAACAGTGCTGGAATGGGGTGGGGTGATCAGGGCTTTGCCCCCAAGGCCCAGAATTTAGAATGACCTCCAAACAATAGTTTAGCATAGGAGTAGGGAATCTGTGGCCTCAAGGCCACTTGTGGCCCTCTAAATCTTCAAGTGTGGCCCTTTGACTGAATCCAAAAGTCACAGAACAAATTGCCTTAATAAAAGGATTTATTCTATCAAACTTGGACTCATCAAAAGGCAGCACCTGAGGACCTAGAAGACATGTGGCTTTGAGTCCACAGGTTCCCCACAGCTGGTTTAGCACATGATTAGTTCTTTCCATTCCTGTAGTTGCCTACTTTTTGGTGGCTCCTTCAGCAGTCTCAACCTGGTATCCTAGAGTTTTTGCCCCTGCTCCCTACTGCCATTTCTGCTGAGGGGGCACTTCATCAAAACTTCACAGCTCTGACAAAAGTTCAGAGAGGGGAAGGCCTAAGCTTACACTACAAACTTGTGACCAACTGAATCCCAAACCCGGGTTTTCTCCCTCTCAGTCTGGGGCCTTTTAGAATCTGCCATGTGGCAATGAGTCACATGGAGTGAAACCTTTTGAGATATGGTGACTTTAGTACTTCCATTATCTGGTGCATCCTGTCTACAAAGATAAAATGAGTGTGCATTCCCCCCCCTCCCCCCCCCAGTAGAA
>JAQQSV010023664.1:0-10334 GCA_028646515.1 Pseudochirops corinnae
TGGGGGGGAAGGTCGCTGGAAGCACACACTTTGGTAAAGGGACAAGGTAGAGAATAGAACAAGGGGGGGGCGGGATAGGAAGGAGAGACATATAATCAGTCTCTCACAATATGCCCACTGTGGAGATGTTCTGCATAATTACACATGTACAGCCTATATTGAATTACTTGTTCTTCCAGTAGGGGTGGGTGATGAGGGAGGAAGGGAAAGAATCTAGAATTTAAAGTTCTATAATCAAATGTTAAAAATATATATGTGTATATCTTATTATGATTATTAACTACATGCAACTGGGAATTAAGATACACAGGCACTGGGGTAGGGTAGGGAGACCCATCCTGCCCTACTGGAAAGTCAGATGGGAGAGAGGGAGGAGATAGGAGAGAGCAGATTGGGGGAGGGGTTATACAGTGGGATGGCTGTTTTGAGGTTGTGGGTAGGGGAAAGATGGGGAGAAAATTTGTAATGCAAAATCTCGTGGAAATGAATGATGTAAACAAGAAAATAAATAAATAAATTTATTTTAAAAAAATAAAAAGGATATCAGAGACCTATGACCTCTGGCACAGGCCCTCCTAAGAGAACAGGAAGTGGATTTAAAGGTGTGACCTTGCAACACAGTCAGCATCATTTCCAAGTCCTTTAGAGTATCAATATCATTCACATAAAGGATGAAAGGCCCTTAGAGGCCATCTGGTCCAACCTCTACTTTTTATAGAACAGGAAATTGAAGTTAGAGGTCACAGATGGGGGGTAAGTGTCAGAGTAAGGATTTGAACTAGGTTCTTGGACTCCAGAAGCCAGGCTCATTCCACTATACCACAACCAAGACCTCTACTATAGTTCAAAGCAAGAGACTTTCCCGGGGACCCATCCTCAAAAGTAAGGGATGTAAAATATGGTTATTGGCAGTAGCTGGTTCTCTTCCTTTCTTTATTGTAGAACTTGGAGAGTCCCTCTCTGAGGTCCATCTTTCTCATTTGCCATCCATGGAGTAGGGTCTTTGTCTCATGTGCCCTTAGGGAAGCACCAAGGTGGGCCTGAAGAGTTATCTCCTTCATTGTCAGACTGGGTTGGTGTTGGTTCACAAACTCTCATACTAGTTGTATGGTCTCAAACAAATCATTTAACTTTTCCAAAAATCAGTTTCCTCATCTGTAAAATGGGAATAATACTTGTCCTCCAGACATTACAGAGTTGTTGTGAAGAAAACTCTTTGTAAAATGCAAAACACTATAAAAATATGCATTATGCTTTAAAAAAAATAATTTTCCTTGAGGCAATGGTTCCTTATACATAAAGGTTATTATGGTCTCACTCAGGGCATACTTTTCTAATGCTTTCTTCTTTTGGTGGTCAGTCTTTTTTCTTGTCCCTTTCTGGTAATGGACACTCTGATTATTCTTCATGGCCCTTTTGTATTTTAAAGGTTCCACCAGGAATAGAGCAGTACATAGAGATTTTTTCACCTGAGATAAAAACTATCATGCAGTGAATGACCTTGGCGTCTTCCATGCCTGACCAAGCTTTCTTTCCCAGTTTCCAACAAGCATGTATCTTAAAAAACTGAGAAATTTAAGGTTTAAGGTGTAGAGGGTATACAGGACTTTGACTGCTCTTACGCCATAAGAAAAGGTGGCCCATCTGAGATTCACCAAAATGTCGGAATGTTGCCATGCTGGAAACTCCAAGTTCAGTTTCTTTTAGAGGGGAATTTACAAACTACTATATGAGCTTTATATGTTTGGTTGGTTTTGTGAGTCTTTCATGCCTTCTTTATTTTCTGTAGGTTCAAATAAAGTCTGTGACATACCAAATATGACTTTGTTACCTTGAGTGCTTATAAAGGACTACTCAGTATCTCTTACTCATATTTTAAATAACCTAGAAATAAAAATACTTGGAGATTTCACAAAGATGAGGAGATTCAATGTCTTTGGAGTTCTATATGTAATAGGTAATCAGGAGGTTCACGGACCAGTTTGATGAGTTTTCACAGATGTTAGTCTTTGTTTGGGCCTTCTAAAGTTCCCTAATTGCCTCTTACATATAGCCACAGAGGCAATATGGTAGATTAGAAAGAGTATTGGACTGGCATTAGGAGTCCTTGGTTCTAGACTCTTGCCACTAAGAGGGGCATTTAGCTGGGGGATTTTAGTTAAGACATTCTTCTCTAAGCCTTAGTTTCTTCACCTGTTAAATGAAGAGGTTTTGACCAGGTGTTTTCTCAGGTCCCTACCAGCTTTAAATCCTGTGATGCTTATGATACAACCTTAATATTACAGATTGTTGTCTCACAGACCTAATTTTCTTCTCAGCTTGCTTTCCAAGTTTCTAAAATCCTTGTATCTTAAAGAACTGAGAAATTTAAGATTTAAGGAAATGAAATAAGTTTGTCCATATTTCCAAATCTCTAGTTTTTTTTGCTTTCTAGTTGTAATAAAAATTATTACCCAGCACAATCTCTGAAACAAATAATCAGACAACTCTATATGAAAACATGACCCTAGAGATTTGTACAAATCAATCCAGAATGAAGGAAGCAGAACTGGTGGTAGAAGAGAATTGACCCAATGACTACAATAATGTAAATGATAAGATACTAAAATAAAGTCAAACTCCAAGCAACTAGTAAACCAATGGAGGTTTCTGAGAGTAGACAATGAAGCCCCTTATTCCCCATAGGAGGATTCTGTATACATGCCTTATACAGTCACCATGTCAGATGTTATTCCTTATTTTTCTTTGTCATAAAGGAGGATTTTTCCAAGTATAAAAAGTCAAGTCAATTTCTAAGTGTTTACCATGTACCAGGCACTGTTAAACCCTGGGCATTATGTGATAACTGGATGTAAGAACAAAAGGCATCAATAAAAAAGTATGGTTGCTTTTTTCTTTTTTCCATGTGACCTAGACCAAATTGTTGCTATCAAAGCTATGGCTGGGTCTAGTTCAAACAGGTCAGAGTTAGTTCCTACATTCTTTACTGCAGTTCATAACCGCTCTAAAAGCAGACCCAGTCGTTTCTCCAGGCCAATGGTGGCCTTTTCTGATCCCAAAATGAAAGCAGCTGACCTCATTTAGGAACGCTTAAGGTGGCTAAGTTAAAGATCAAGCCTCTTACTTTCTGTTTTAGACAACTTAATGATATTAATAGGATTAAGGTCCAGGTGGATGATCATCTTAGAAGAAATGACTCCCTCACTCTCTTCAAGCAAATTAATCTACTCACTGTCTTTTGGACCTACTTCTCCATCTTAGAGTCACTACTCATAGATTCCCTCTGCTTTGTCCCCCATTTGAAAACTCTTCTTCCTGCCTTATCATATCCTAATCAACCTTCAGACAACTCCTGTCTCATCTCCACCAGGTAGACTTCTGAGGCTACTCCTCTATCTCCTTCTTTCCTTAGAGTGCTAGACTTGAAGTCAGAAAGACCTGAATTCAAATCCCATATCAGACACTTACTACTGTATGGTCCTGAGCTGGTCACTTAAGTGCTTTCAGCCTCAGTTTTCTCATCTGTAAAATGGAGACCATAACAGCACCTACTCTACAGAGCTGTTGTAAAGCACTTTATAAACTTTAAAGCACTATATACATGCTAGCTGGTAGCAATAAGGGTAGCTGTTTATCCTTAGTTTTCAAGGAGGACCAATGACTTCATAGGTGATATCTTGACTCACACTTGAATTGGATTTTGGTGAGGCAGAGTTGCACAGAAGTCACCAGACTCATTCTCTCTTCCTGAGACACTGATGTCCAGTGTTGAGACAAAGGTCAAGACCACTGGTGATGGTCCAGGATTCAGTGAATGATCTTGGCATCTGCCATGCTAGACCAAGCTCTAAGTGCTCCCCAGAGCCTGCTTCAGCCACCTTTGTGGCCACTGGAACAAACTGTTCTCGTCCACCCATTCTGCCAGAGGAGGTCTTTGCAAGCCCTCATAGCAGAGGCGCTGATCCTCCTAAACACTCCAAATAATAGTAGTAGTAGGGTGGGAAAGTAAGGGAATAAGCATTTATATGGCATCTACTATATACAAGGCTAAATGTTTTTACAAATATCTCATTTGTTCCTCACAACAACCCTTCAAGGTAGGCACCATTATTATCCCATTTCACATCTGAGTAAATGGAGGCAAACAGAAAGTAAGTGACTTACCTAGGTCACCAAGCTAGTATCTGAGGTAGGATTTGAACTCAGATCTATCTGCCATTTCTACCTAGCTGCCTATATTGTTTATACCATCAGTGTTATTCAATATATGCTATGTTACCTTGGGATCTCTCTTGTAATCCCATCTTACATTGCTCCTTAACTATTATCAACGTGTGTACGCCTTAGCTCCCTACAAGTCAGTAAGACCCTGGAGTAGAGTATCTTTTCTCTGTCTCCCTAGACCTAGAACGGTATCTCCCTGGTAAAAAGCATGGGACTATGGAATGGTAGATTTAGGGCCAGGAGAGACCTTCTCATTCCTGTTGATTGATGGAGAGGTAAAGGAATAGAGATTTGAAAGAAACGTCCATCTCTTTTTCTTTTGGCAGAGAATATGGAGAGCTCATTTCAGGAGTTCAGCTGCCCAAGTCTGAATTCTAAATGCCAAAGGAAAATTTTCCAAAAAACAAACAACAAACAAACAAAAGGATTTTCTCCCAGCCTACTGCCCTCAGATATGCCCTGGCTTGTATGCATCCAGGGTGGTCCTTGAAAGAGATATTTTCACCTGTCTAGGCTCCTGATGATGTACTCTCTTCTTTATTCAAATGTCCTTATCTCCTAGCCAGCCAATAAGTTTTTATTAAGTGCTTACTGTGTACTGGGCATTGTTCTAAGGGCTGGGGATAAAAAGAAAGGCAAAAACATAATCACTGTCCCCAAGGAACTCACATTCTAACGGCCGAGACAGAGGGCAAACAATTTGTGTTTAAGACTACCTCTGTTCAGCGAAAATAACTGGGTTCAGAAGAGAAACAGGAAGGCATCAGGGCTTCTCCAGAACCATTCCATCCCTACAGGAGAAACTGCCTATGGGAAATTCTTCAGAATTGAAAAGTCCTAAGGCAACGTCACTCCCACATAATATAAAACAAGTAATGGGGAACTAGTAACTAAAAAGCTGACTTGTTCCTCCTGGGGTGACCTTGACAGAAGTAGAGAGAACAAACAAAAGGCAGCAAAAGGCAAAAAAGCCCAGGGAGTTATTGGAAAGAGGCACATTGTGAAATTCTTTTAAACATTTTCCAAGTGACCAAGCATAAGGAAATGTCACTAGGAGATAAGGAATGACATATGCAGCTAAAATCCCAAAGCCAGTACTTCTCCAAAGGGGTTGAGGGGGCTCCTTCTACCTCCTACCCATTTGACTTTTCTCTTTCCTGCTTCTGCCAATCTAAAAATGGCCCCTGAGGAAAACTGGTCATCCCCTTTGAAAAGCAGACAAGCCCTTCCCCCCTCAATCCCACTGGGACAAGGTAGGAGTTTAAAAGCCTCCTCAAGTTATAAAGGGAAGAAATCAACTCAAACAAAAGAAAATGCTCATTTTAGGTAAAACATGTAAATTATTGGCAAGTCCTGTCAATTTTACATCTAGAAGCCTGGGGGAAAAAGAAGCAGTTTGTAGTAGCAACCACAATGGCATACCCAGGGTGGATGCTAGCACAGGTTTTTAGATCTGCTTTGCTAGGAAAGATATAGCTGTTCAAGGGGTCAACAATCTTTTTTTTAATTACATTCACTAGTTCAGGGGAAAAGTCAGCATCCTTAACTTCAGAGAAAATACAAGCAGAGAAATAAAGACCAATAGACAGGGCTCCGACTGCCTGAATCAAAGCAATATTGCTTTACACTTTACATATATCCCTGGATAGAGAAAGCCTTTACATCTGAGCAGGTGGGGAGCTCTGAACATACAACCGCCCAGAATCTCAAGCAGGGAATCACAGGATCCTTCTCATAAACGAGCCTCAAAGCAAAATACCAACTCAGTGTGTGTGTGTGTGTGTGTGTGTGTGTGTGTGTGTGTGTGTATGTATGCAAAAGGTGTGAAAGCCTTCCTACGAGCAAGCCCTTAATGGGCTCCTAGTGAGGCCTATTAATGGGAGGAGAAGATCTTATATCCCATTAACATTAGAAGGTTTGTGCTTTATTTTGCATGGAGAGGTTATACTGAAAAGAGAAATACAGCGACCTTTCCACCTTTTGCCTAAGAAATTGGAAGCCTGGGGGTAGCCATTCTGTGAAGCGGAGGAAGGGCATGAGGAATAGCATGAAGATGGAGAAAGGGAGGGAGGAAAAGTCTCCCTCCTTCTCTCACAAACCCCCCCAAAAAAGGTAGAAAGTAGTGAGCCAGGACAGTACTTGGAGGAAGGGTTTCATATAAAGAACTACTAATCCTAAGAGCAGGCTGAGGTGAGAATTTGGCTTCGTGTTACTGAGAGACATAATGCATAATAATAACTAGCTTTTATAAAGTCTTAAGGGTTGCAAAAACCTTTACATATATTATCTCATTTAATCATTGTAAGAATTCTGCAGAATTATTGTTTCCATTTTACAGATGAGGAAATCAGACCTGAGAGAGTTGAAGTAACTTGTTGGGGTCACAGAGTTGGCAAGCATCTGAGGCAGGAAATCTTCAGGTTTTTCTGACTCCACATACAATACTTTCTCCGCTGAGTCACCTACTACCTCTATGTCTAGCAGGAAAAGCCTCCTAATGTACCATGAGAGTATCTGGCCCAGGGGTTACACTTAGAAGCAAAGGGTTGTCAGGATCGAAAGAAATAGTGCCTAGTGGAACCAGGCCTAAGTATCTGTGAAGACTGACCTAACCCCTTCACTTATCCTCTCCTTCATCTTTCTGGCCTCCAAACATCCCAACTGGTAGGGCAAGAACAACTTATATATAGATCCTTGCAGGAGTACAAATTGATATTGTTCCTTTTCCTGGGAAATTTATATGCCTACAAGAGATATATTTGCCTATCAACTGACAGCCACATATAGCGTCTGTATGGTCTGGTTTGCCTTTGAGGTGAACATAGATTGAAGAAAGAATAAAAGAAAAAAAATTTAGACAAGTCACTTCCTCACACCAATTTTTCAAGAGAATATCCATGGAGGTCTGGATCCTGGAGGGATCTGGAGCCAGGAGCATAAATACTGCATCAGAAAATCCATTATATAAAAGAAGTGATTACAGGACCCTGTTTCTGTGGGTTCTGGCCACGGCTTGTTTGTTGCTTTTGCCAGACACTTCAGAGAAAAACTAAGCCCCTTTAGCATAAACCTGGGTAAGGATGCCAATTTTTTTCAGTTCTTAATGAATCAGCTGTTCTGGCTGCCAAGGATTCAGTTACCCTTTTCTTAGCACAGGGTAGATGACTCCTCATAGCTTCATCGGAGATACAATTATGTAAGCTGTGCTCAGCATCTGATTCTCTGGTCTACAGGCAATGTATATTTCACCAGGTTCTGAAGTTCAAGATTATCAGGATTTCCTTGGCTGACCTGTAAACTAAACACAAGAAGACTCAAAACTCTAAGCTCAGATAATTAATACTAGCGAACCATTCAGTCATTCAATCAACCAATATTTATTATAGGCAAACTCTGTGTATAGCTAGCACTATGCTATGTCCTGAGAGAAACAAAATCTGATTCTACTGGAAAATGGCTTATAGTCTTGGGGAGACAAGACTTTACCCAGTAAAATAATTAGAGAACAATGACCATATAGTGCATTCTAGGATCATAGAAAAGTTGATAGAATTTCGGAGTTGAAAAACACATTGGAGGTCACCTTATCCAACCTCTTTCTCAGTAGAGAAATCTTTTCTACAATATTCTTGATGTTTTTCCTGTCTTAAATTCTTCTAGCAACAGAGATCTTACTACTTTTTTTTTGCTTTTTTTTTTTTTTTTAGGGGGAAGGCAGGGCATTTGGGGTTAAGTGACTTGCTCAAGGTCACACAATTAGTAAGTGTTAAATGTCTGAGGTCACATTTGAACTCATGTCCTCCTGACTCCAGGGCCAGTGCTCTATTCACTGTGCCACCGAGCTGCCCCCTCAATCTTACTACTTTTTAAAGCATCCTGTTCCACTGGTGATAGTTCTAGTTGTTAGGAAGTTTTTTCCTATATCAATCCAAAATCTGCCTTTATCTACTTTCCACTCATTGAGCCCTCTGAAGCCACAAACAACAAATCTAATCCCTTTCCTGCATGATAATCCTTCAGATGTTTGGGGGGAGTGGGAGCATTTCCTTTCTCTAAATGCTTCCTGATTCATCAAGGATTCTATTCCAGTGGGTTGATCAAAAACAGAGTCCTGTGGCTCCACACTAAAGAATTTTTAGTACATTCATATTAAAACATTAATGAAGACTTTTACATGTGATAAGTTGTCCTGATTTACAAATCCACTTCAACATACTGTCATCTGACTCACATTTCTCCCTTACCCACAAGAGTAGTATAATAGAGAGGACTGATCCATGGAAACCCAGTCATTAGGAGAATAAGCATTATGTTCTGCCTGGTATCAGCCCACATTCAGACTGGGTGGGCCTGTTTCTGCAAATTCATGATAACAAGTAAGGAAGGAACCTTGTCCCTGATTCAGAACATACACAGGTATCCTGAATGTTTTCTGTTGGCTTACTTCATGTTGACACAAAGTTTTAACTGATTGCTGTGTTGGAACTGAGCATGCAAACAAACAACACAAACTGACAAAAAGTTCTCTGTCCCTGGTAGATTTCCAGAGAGGAAGCAGAAATGCTGTATGTCTCTAGGTAGAGAAACAGAGCAAAAACCAACTGCTGGAGGGCCATATAGCAATATCAATGGATCAAAGAGTAAGTACAGTTTAGAACATTTTGGACATAGGTCTGATTTGTTTTCCAGAATACCTAGACCAGTTGACAAACCCACCAAGAGTGTTTTTTTAATGTGTGTTTTTCCAACAGCCCTTTCAACATTTGTCATTTTTTTTTGTCTTCTTTGCTAGTCTAATGAGTGTGAAATAGAACCTCAGTTACCTTAATATGCATTTTCTTATTATTAGTGATTTAGAACATTCTTTCATAGGGTTGTTGATAGCTTGCACTTCCTCTTTTGAAAGTTATCTATTAATCACGGGGAATCACTGAAAAAATATATATGAAGGAAGGGGGCCTAGAAGTATCAGATCTTAAACTATACTACAAAGCTGTAATCGTCAAAAACAATTTGGTACTGGATAAGAAATTAAGAGTGGTTGATTAATGGAATAGATTAGGTATACAATATATAGAAGCAAATGTGTATAGTAACCTGGTGTTTGATAAACCTAAAGATTCTAGCTGCTGGGCAAAGAACTCAGAAAAAGTTGACCAAAAATGTCAGCATAACTGGAAAGTAACCTGGCAGAAACTAGGCATAGAGCAAAATCTCACACAATATACCAAGATCAGTGCTAAATAGATACATAATTTAGACACAAAGGGTGCTATGACAAGCAAATTAGTGGAACATGGAAGAAATTATGTGCCAGATCAATGGATAAGAAAAGAGTTCATGACCAAACAAGAGATAGAAAGGTTCACAGGAGGTAAAATGGATAATTTTGATTACACAAAATTTAAAAGTTTTTATAGAAACTAAATCAGATACAGCTAAAATTAAAAGACAAGCAGGAAATTGGGGGAAAATATTGGCAGTTAGTTTTTCCAACAGAAGTCTCATTTCTAAAATATATAAGGAACTGAACCAAATTTGTAAGAGGAAAGGTCATTCCCCAATTGATAAATGGTTAAAGAATATGAGCAGACAGTAATCAGAGGAAGAAATCCAACTATTATATCCAACTATAATATCCAACTATTGATAGTTATCATTTAAAAATGCTCTAAATCACTAAGAATTTGAAAAATGCAAATTAAAATAATTCTAACATATCTTATGGTTACTCACCCATCAGACTGGCTAAGATGGAAGACAAGGAAAATGACAAATGCAGAAGGGGGTATGGGAAACTTAATGCACTAATGGTGGAGCTATGAACTAGTCCAACCATTCTGAAAAGCAATTTGGAACTATGCCCTCAAAGCTCTTATGCACATCCTTTGACCCAGCAATACTTAGCAAGTTATGGTACGTGACTGTGACGGAATATTACTGTGCTATAAGAAATGATGAGCAGGAAAAATATTTATTGCAGCTCTCTTTGTGGTTGCAAAAAACTGGAAATACAGGGGATGCCCATCCATTGGGGAATGGCTGAACAAGCTATGGTATATGAATGTAATGGAATACTATTGTGCTATAAGAAATGGGAAGGAGATGGA
>JAQQSV010023665.1:0-10334 GCA_028646515.1 Pseudochirops corinnae
AAAATAAAATTTTAAAAATAAACAAACAAATGAATGAATGAATGAATGAATGAATGAATGAATGAATAAAGAAAGAAAGAAAGACAAATACATATCTGGTATCTACTAGCTATTGGTGCACCACCCAGTGGTTTTTATGCCCAGAATACTGTAAATAATGATAATTTAAATTGCCTGCTAGAATTAAGTTGTAAGAAAACTTGAGATGTACTAGGATCATAGGGTTATTCAATTAGGGTTGGAGCAATCTTAAACTTCACCTAGTTTTAACCATTCTTTTGACAAATAAGAAAATAAAGATAAATGTCAGATGTTTAAGGCTGTATACTGGCCTGAGTGGGAAGATTAAGACTTAAGACCCCTTCCGCATTCAGAGACTGAGAACAGTCCTTTCCTTGCTCTCTACAAAGATGTGAAAATGGTTTGAGTTCTTGCATTGGAGCAATCTGTATGCACACTCATTACCAACTGAGTAGTTAAGTAAAATTATTTTCTTTCTCATATAAAACATCAATAGGAATAGTAACAATATACCAGCATCTCCTCTGAATTGGTGACTGTCCATTATGCATCTTCAAATATTTCTAGAAGTAGGCTCACCAAATCCTCAAGTGGGTTAGCCAATAGGCAGAACACACCGCACATACTCTAAAGGAGGCCCCCATGGGACAGTCACCCTTTATACAAGTATATGCAAAACATGTATCAAAGTAAAGCAAATATGTGTGTATGGATTCTAAAAACCAAAGGCACGTGACAAGTGCAATCTAGATATTTGGGGCAGCTTCTACAAAGAAATGGGAATAAAAAGTGATATATCATTTTTGAGGGATGGCATAAAGATAGGAAAACTTAAGTTTAAATCCCACCTATGACACTTATGTCTATTTTTATTTTTGTCTCTTTGTTTGTTTTTGCTTGATTAGGGGCAAGTAATTTCATTGGAGTAGAGAACTTCTGATAAAGGAATCTCCTCCATCAGTACAGGTTGATGTATTTTACTTGCTCTGCAAATTAGAGTCTTAGGGAATTGCCTGAGACACTGAAAGGTTAAGAAAGAAGAAAAGGAAGAAGACAAGCAATTGTTAAACATCTACTATGTGCCAAGCACTGTGCTAAGTAAGTCCAGTTCAAATGCTATATAACTTCAACCTCACACTAACCCTGAGATATAGTTATTATTATTATTTCCCCACATCATAGCTGAATAAAATGAGGTTAAATGAGTTATCCATGGTCTCAGAGCTAGAATGTGCCATTGACAGGACTTGAACTGAGATCTTCCTAACTTGGAATCTAATTCTCACTTCACTACATCTCAGTGATGTCATGACTCAATCATTTCACCTAGTAAACTTTTGTTTCTTCATCTGTAAAATGGAAACAATGATAATAGCTAGAGTACCTAGCTCACATGATTGTTGTGAGTCAAATGATATAATAAATGTGAACTTATCTGCAAGTTCAAAGAGAAAAAAAAATGCTGGTTTTCTTTGGAATTAGTCAGGAAAGATATTCTCCAGATGGTACTGTATGTCTTATAACTAGTATTGATTAGACCTGAGACTTTTCCTTTTCATAGCTAGGGAAAACATTTTCAGACCATAATAAAAGGGTGTTTTGCTCACAGACCATTTTGCTGACTGATTCCTGGGAAACAAGAGAGGGGAATAGGTCTGAGTAAGGTGAGGGATGTTAAAAGGCTCCATCCATCCATTAAGAAAGGTAATGTTTTTAAGGAGGAAAATACTGAAAAGCAGAACAAAACAAAAATCCTTCTAATGGAGTAATTTGGTGAAAAAGATCGGAAAATGTGCGATGATGTGACATTGCAGATTTGGGAGTGAGAACAGAAGAGAGAGTGGTCAATGTTGCAAGTGGTTAAAACAAACAAAAAAGCCCCAAGAACTCTTTTGAAAAAAAAAAAAAAGAAATCAAAGAACCATATCCCCAAATCTACTGTTCATTTAACCACTCTTTCCATTATGATCTTAAACATTTTTTTATGAAGTACTTATTATGACAATGAAAATTACTGGATTTAAGCTGTCAGATTCATATTCCATAGGCACATCATATAATGAAGGCAAACAAATTTAGCATAGTTGGTAGAGGGCTAGTCATGTAATAAATTCCTGAGTATAAATTCTGCCTAAGACACTTAGTAAATGTATGAATTTTGGAGAGTCACTTAACTTCCCTTAGTCTCAGCATCCTCACTTTAAAATAGTGAAACTACTAGCATTTGCCCAGTTATGGATTGTTATGGTGATTAAATGTGATAACGTATAAAGCACTTAAAAACCTGAGTGTGTTATCATCATCACCATCACTAGCATGTATGTAGTGCCTTAAGTATTTGTAAAGTTCTTTACAAATATTGTCTCATTTCTGTGCTACTATTATCCCTATTTTATAGATGATAAAATTGAGTCTGAGGAAGATTAAGGGATTTCCCAAGAATAAAACAGTTTATAAGTGTCAGAGGCTGGATTTGAACTGACTTCATTTCCTCTAAGCTGTCTATAATATTATCATCAATAACTATTGGAGAATCTTGTTTGTTAAGCCTAATTTTTCTCGGGATAGGCTATCTCTATCCTTGATATACACCTCTTCTGTTGCCTGGTACCCCTTTCTTTTCTTTCCCCCTGGAATCTTCTAGGACCATGTCATTTATGAAGCTTCTATCTTCTCAGAAGACCCTTCCATGTCTGTGACATCATAAATAGGGAATCATGTTAAATACCTCAGGTAGATCCTTATTCAAAAAAAGAGAAAATCCTACTCCTCTTCAGTATCCTTGAGCTGCCTTTGTACAGAGTAAAATAATAGCACTGATGGCTAAAGCTCGAGCTCTCCAGGTCTGTCAGAAGCCTCTCATGGACTCCCTCCCCTCCCAGGGTGTTTTATAACATCTGGGACCACATGCGTATTTTGCCTATGTAGCACCTCACTGGTAACTGTAACTAAGTCATTTACCCACTTATTTATCCAGTTTCTGATTGAACCCTTTTTCTCCCTACTTTGTGTCCCTGCATGTCTCCAGTTACACAATATTATCTTCTCTGATGTAAATTTCAAAGACACATGAAAAAGACCTATTGGATGTATTAATATTGAATGTTAATCCTCTAGTGAAATGTACTGATGATGATGATGATGATAGTGACATTGAATCATATTACTGGTCCTTCTCATTCTTCAGGAAAGAATACTCCCTATGGTGGGACATTTCTTTAGTCTCCAAAGCAATATGGCATCTTTTTTTCTGTATTTATCCAATGCTGCCCTTCTTATCTTTTCCTTGTATTACAGTCATGCTTCTCTTCCCATCTTCCTTCTTCATACCAATTACCTTTTAGCTTTCCTAAAGTCAATGCAAAATGGTTCAATTTCCTGCCTAATTCCCTTCTTCTTATAAAGGATTTCATTGAAGAACATGTTGGAAAAAATTGTGTTACTCTTCACACAGATGCAGACTTCAGGCTGATGGGATTCTAATAAGTTAGACAGTATTTGTAATAAGAAGCAGTTAGTAAAATAAAGAACTATCACAAGTCACCATGAGATTTCCAAGGGACATATCCAGTTTCTCAGCCTAATTATGTAATCAGCATTTAAGGTTTCGTTTATTTGTTTGGCGTGGTTTGGTTTTGTCTATATATGCTAGTTTGTTTGAAGTATTGCATAAAAAGACCAAAAATTTGGGAAATTTATATTCTGCAATAAAACTTAGGAATCAGGGTATATTGATTCCTCCTATTTAAAACATGGAGAAAGCTTGAGCAATGAATTGTGCTTTAGTTAATTGTCTTGGTTTTATGGACGTTACCAATTCTCTCTAAACAGGGTGAGTTACATGAGCATCACTGACTCAAACCTATGGGGATTTTTAAAATTGTTTTTACATCATCATTCTGATTTCTTATACACTCAAAATTCAATAACAACACGTGGATTTTAAAGAGAGGGAACATGGCTTTGTGGGTAGAGACCTATCCTTGGTATAAGTATCTCTAGAGCTTGAGTTCTGCCTCTAACAAAAGCTAAGAGTGTGATTATGGGCATTTACTGGCCCCATAGAAACTGTATAAGGCTGTAAATTATAGAGGAGTTATTGATTGACCCTGCTAAAAGGATATGTTAGGAGAAAGGCCCAGTAAAAGTGTTAGCTGAACTGGAGGAACAATTGTCTTCCCTGCTATTTAAAGGTATAAAAGGCTTAGCCTAGGGGTGGGCTCCTGGTGGAGTTAGCCTGGTAATCATTTCATATTAAGGAGTTTTCAGCCAGTCCCTTTTGTCATTTTTCTCAGGAATATGTTTCCTGAGATGTTTCCATCTATACTGATTTTGCAGAAGGAGCTGGGTCCTATTTTTAGTTTATGTTTCATTGATTCTTTTAATTGTTCATTTGATAGAGTGATTTGTAAAAATTAGAGTCTTATCTTCTGCAAAGCTTTCTTGAATTTTGAAATCTTGACTATGTTTGAGATTTGTTCTCTAATAAAAAGTTTTCAATCCAGAGAGGTCCCTATGGAGACTTGGTTCAATTGAGTAAATAACATATACATTACTGTGCTAGTTACTGGGGATAATAAGATGGAATAACAGCATAACGGCAGCCTTCAGAAAAACCTGGGAAGAATTACATGAACCGATGCTGAGTGAGGGAAAGAGAACCAGGAGAATATTGTAAACAGTTACAGTCATATTGTGCAATGACTAGCTTTGATAGACTTGGCTCTTTCAGCAATGAAAGGTTCTAAGACAACTCTGAAAGGCTCATGATGGAAAATGCTATCCACATCCAGAGAAAGAATTGTGGATTCTGAATGCAGATCACAGCATACTATTTGCTCTCTCTCTCTTTCTGTTTTGTTTCTTCTTTCTCATAGTTTATTCAGTTGGTTCTAATTCTTCTCTGTAACATGACTAATGTGAAAATGTGTTTAATGTGAATGTATATATAGAGCATGTATCAAATTCCATGCCATCTTGGGGAGAGGAAGAGTTTTAAGTGATGGAGAGGGAGAAAATTTGGAACTCAAAACTGGTGGAGGAAATGAAAGCAGGGACTCACCCATAAATGCCTTCAGTAACCTCTAAAAAGTGAATCTGAACAAATTTTAGAGTGGCAGAATCCACTAGGAGACAGAGTGTGACAGTTTTCCAACCCATATAAACAACACAAACAGCTTCAATTAGGATTTGTTGAGCCAGGGGCTAGGAGGGGCTAGGAGCTCCACTGCATGTGGAGCATGTGGGCTACACCAGAACAAATCCAACCACAGAGGAGGCAGGGAGAGCCCGGGTGAACTGATTCACCCAAAGCAGGGGCAATTACCAAACCTATCACCACAGGGCAGGTGTCTGTCAGAACTGAGTAAGAGACAAGCATAAGGTCTGCAACAGCAGCACGAGCAGGAGCAGCTACTCCTGGAGCTAGCAGAGTACAGTCTAGATGTTTAAAATTCACCTACCAGAACTTCTGGGAGACAAGATGGCAAAGTAAACCATAGCTGCCCTCATCTCCCCCTTTGACCCAGAAAAAACCCAGAGAATATTGCCTTAGTATAAAATCCTGAAGTAATGGAACCAGCTACAGTTGTGGGAGACCTAGAAGAAGGCTGTGCTCAAGCTAAAGTGAAGGACTGGAAGCATCCCAAAAAGTTCCATCGCAGCTGACCCTCAGCTGATCATGAACCCCCAGGGAGTGGAGTCAACAAGCACTAACATCAGAACCTCAGGTGTGCCTTCATACAACCAGGGTAGTTGACAGAAAATAGCATGGCCCCAGTCACCATCAGCTGAGCCTGCCTGAGCTCTAACCCAAGGGCATAGAAGGGGAAACTTGAAGCAGCCAGACCTAGAATGCCAATGAGATATTAGCAGCACCCAAAGCAGCTATGAATATGTTGATGTCATTCTGAATCACAAAATGTGACAGACTCTCCATGTGGAAGACAGAAACAACATTTTTTCAAATATCAGAAAGCCAAATCCCAACACCATAAAGCCAAATCTATCATAGCAGTTAAGAAGCTGGTACACATAACCAATGCAGCAAGCACCAACATCCCCAAGCCTTCCCTGCATCAGACCTTAAACAAAACAGGCTCCCTTAAGCAAAAATGCCTTTCTCTCACTCACACTACCTGCTCTTCCTCCAAGTTGCTTGCTCACAGATCTGCTCTGGCTCTCTCCTGCCCCTTCCTGCCCCACTCTTACTGTTCCAGTCTTTCAGCAAGCTCTCCCCCATGGGGTCCATGTGATTACATATGTCCTATTAAGAAGCAGAGAAGATATTCAAATTCCTATTATCATTATACCACCCCTGCCCCATAACTCATACTGTTAGCTTCAGTGCAACCCTGGGGAAATGCCAAAAGTCCTGACCTTGGTCTCAGTCTAGGCACTCAGAGGCCACAGCACATAAAGTCAATAACCAGGGCCCTAAGACCCAGCATAAGAAGTGTGGATCAGAACCCTCTGAGTCCTAGAAGCAGAGATTCACTTTAAAAGCTGGGAAATAGGAAAACAAAATGGAAAAAAAAAACAGATTGGAAAAAACAAAGCCTATTATGGTGAACATCAAGGTTCACATGCAGAATATGTCAACATTGACACCACACCTACAACCAAAGTTTCAGAAGGGAATATGAATTGATCTCAAGTCCAAAAGGTATTCTTGGAAGAACTCAATAAGGATATTAAAAGACAAATTAAAGGGGTAGAAGAAAAATTTACCAATTATTTTTAAAATACATTTGTCAAGATGGAAAAAGATTTCACTGAAGAGAACAACTCCTCAAAAGTACAATTAGCCAAATGGAGAAGGAGATTCAAAACCTAACTGGAGAAAAATAAATACTTGAAAATAAAATCTGTCCAAATGGAAAAATAGGTTCAAAAACTAAATGAGGAAAACTGTTCTTTAAAAATTAGAATTAGACAAGTTGAAACGAATGACTCTGTGAGGCCACAAGAACCAAACAAAATTTTTAAATGAAAAAAAAAATGTAAAATATCTCATTGGAAAAATAGCTGATCTAAAAAATAGATCAAGGAGAGAGAATCTAAGAATTATTGATTTGCTGGAGAGCCATGATCAAAAAAGAGCTTGGACAGTAGCTTCCAAGAAATCATCAGGGAAAACTGCACTGAGGTCCTAGAACCAGAGGGTAAAATAGTCATCAAAAGAATCCTCTGTTCACCTCCTGAAAGAAACCTCAAATAGAAAATTCCAAGGGATGTTGTGACAAAATTCCAGAATTATCAAGTCAAAGAGAAAATACTGCAAGCAGCCAGAAAAAAACAGACCAAAAATTGTGGAACTACATTTCAGGATGTCAGGATAACACAGGAACTTATAGCTTCCATATTAATAGATTGGAGGGTTTGGAATATGATGTTTCATGAGGCAAAGGAGCTTGGAATACAACTAAGGATCAACTACCCAGCAAAGCTGGACATAATCTTTCAGTCAAGGAGATGGTCATTTGATGAAATAAGGGACTTCCAGACCATCCTGATGAAAAGACAAGGGATCAATGGAAAATTTGATCTTCAAATACAAGACTCAAGAGATATATAAAAAGGTGAACAGGGAAAAAAATAACACAAACACACAGAAAAACTTGTTATTTCATAAAAGCAAACTGTTTACATCCCTTTATGAGAGGATTATACCTATTAATCTTAAGAATTGGATAATTATTATGACACTTAAAAGAGATATACATAGATAGAGAGTGTAGACATAAATGAACTGAAGTGATGATAAACAATCTAATTAATGAGTGCAAAGGGATTGTAATGGAATAAGAGGAAAGGAGGAGACTGAAAAAGGGCAAATTACATCACATGAAGGGCACAAAGACATTATAGTAGAGGGAAAGAAAGGAGAGAGATGAACATTTTATGAGCTCTAATCTCTTTGGGTTCAGTTGAAAGAGGGAATAAAATACTCTGTTAAGTATAAGAATTCAGTATGAAGAGACGCAAAAATCTTATTATAGTAGAGGGAAAAAAGAGAGGGAGAAGAGCATTGTTTGAGATTTACTCATCCGATTTGGTTCAAGGAGGGAATAGCATATTTTGTTAAGTATAGCAATATGACGTGCCCTACAGGCAGTAGGAGGGGAAAGGGGGAAGAAAAGGTGCAGGGGTGATTAGAAGGAAGGGAAGAAGTAGTAAAGGAAAGGGGTAGGCAAAGAGAGGGGGAGTGATAGGGAGGGAATATTGAGGGAGGCAGTGGTCAAAAGCAAAACTTTTTGAGAAACTGAAGGGAGAACAGAGAAATAGAAGCATAAACGGGGTGGAGGATGGAGAGAAAGACACAGAGAATAATCATAACTTTGAAGGTGAATGTGATAAACTCCGATAAAATGGAGACAGATAGCAGGATGGATTAAAAACCATATTCCTGGGGTGGAGCCAAGATGGCAGAGTGAAAGCAATTTATCTGAGCTCCCACCACAACCACCTCTAATAAATGTAAAATAGGACTCTAAATTTTTTTTAGAGCTACAAAACTCACACAATGAAAAAGAGAAACAAATTTCCCAAGGAAGGGAGCCTGGCAGGCTGACAGGAAGGATCTATAACATCAAGACGGGAAGTGAGTGCAGTCCCTCTTTTTTTTTTAATAAATTAATTTTTTTTTTATTTTCTTGTTTACATCATTTCTTTCAATGAGATTTTGAGTTACAGATTTTCTCGCCATCTTTCCCCTAACCAACACCTCAAAATAGCCATTCTACTTTTTAACTCCTCCTCCAATCTGCTCTCTCCTATGTCCTCCCCCTTAACCTTTTGACTTTCTGGTAGGGCAGGGTGGATCTCCCTACCACAGTTCCTGCATACCTAAATTCCCAGTTGGATGCAGTTAATAATAATAATTATTATTATAGTTGATGTTATTATTATTATATACATATATATTTTAACATTTTATTATAGAACTTTAAATTCTATATTCTTCCCCTTCCTCCCTCATCACCCACCCCCACTGGAAGGACAAGCAATTAAATACAGGCTGTACATGTGTAATTACACAGAACATCTCCACGGTGGGCATATTGTGAGAGACTGCTTATATGTTTCTCCTTCCTATCCCATTCCCCCTTGTTCTTTTCTATACCCTGTCCCTGTCTCTGTCCTTTACAGAAGTGTGTACTTCCAGCAAACCTCCCCCTCAGTCTACCCTCCCCTTCATCATCCCACCTCTCATCCCCATCCCCCCTACTCTCCTGTGTGGCAAGATTCCCAGTTTAGAGTTTATGTCATACCTTCTCTAAGCCAAATTCAATGAGAGTAAGGTTGACCCTTTCCCTTTTGCCTTCCTGTTCTTCCCCTCCATCATAACAATTATCCCTAGGCTCTACTATATGAGATGATTAAACCCATTCTGTCTCTCCCTGTCTCCTCTCATTCTAATCCTCTCCCACCTCAGAATTTCAACTTTTAGAGTGTTGTTCCTTCCTATTCAATTGATCCTGTGCCCTCTATGCACTCATACATACAAAAACTGAGATATGTGTTCATACACATGTATGAACTCTCATATATAGACATATGTGTATGTATACATACATATATATATGTATATATATGTATATATATACATATATATATATATATATATATATATATACACATTTGTATTCCCTTCACCTATCCTCATACTGAGAAAAGTTTCATAAGTTACAATTTTTTTTTTCCATGTTGGCATGTAAATAGTTCAACTTTCATAAGTTCCTTATGATTTCTTTTCCATGTTTACCTTCTCATGCTTCTTGTATTTCAGTGTGAAATTTTCTTTTCAGTTCTGGTTTTTTCAACAAGAATGTTTGAAAGTCCTCCACCTCACTGAATGACCATATTTTACCCTGGAACATTATACTCAATTTTGCTGGGTAGGTGATTCTTGGTTTTAATCCTAGCTCCCTTGATCTCTAGAACATCATATTCCAGGCCCTTAGGTCCCTTAATGTAGAAGCTGCTATATCCTGGATTATCCTGATTGTGTTTCCCCAGTATTCAAATTGTTTCTTCTTGGCAGCTTGTAATATTTTCTCCTTGATTTGGGGGCTCCAGAACCTGGCTATAACATTCCTTTGAGTTTTCTCTTGGGGATATTTTTCAAGAGGTGATCAATGAATTATTTAAAGTTCTGTTTTGCCCTCTGGTTCTAAAATGTCAGGGCAATTTTCCTTGAGAATTTCTTGAAGGATTCTTTCTAAGTTCTTTTTTTTATTATGGCTTTCAGGTAGTCTAATAATTTTTAAATTGTCTCTCCTGGATCTATTTTCCAGGTCAGTGGTTTTTTC
>JAQQSV010023666.1:0-10334 GCA_028646515.1 Pseudochirops corinnae
AAACAGAACTGAAAAGAAAGTTTGATACTCCAACACAAGAAGCATGAGAAGATAAACATGGAAAAGAAATCATAAGGAACTTATCAAAGTTTAACTATTTACATGCCAACATGGAAAAGTGACAATTGTAACTGATAAAACTTTTCTCAGTATGAGGATAGGTGAAGGAAATACAAATGTATATATACATATACATACACATATATTTGTATAGGAAGGTTTATAGATGCATACAAGCACATATCTGAGTATGTGTATATATGAATACATAGAGGGCACAGGATCAATTGAACAGGAAGGGACAATATTCTAAAAGGTGAAATCCTGAGGTAAGAGAGGATTAGAATGGGAGGAGACAGGGAGAGACACAATGGGGTTAATCATCTCATAGAAGAGGCAAAGGATAATTGCTGCAGTGGAGGGGGAGAACAGGAAGGCAAAGGGGAAAGAGTCACCCTTACTATCACTGAACTTGGCTTAGGGAAGGAATGACATAAACTCTAAACTGGGTATCTTGCCACACAGGAGAGCAGGGGGAATGGGGATGAGAGGTGGGATGATGGAGGGGAGGGGCAGCTTGGGGGGAGGGTTGATGGAAGTACACACTTCTGTAAAGGGACAGGGACAGGAACAGGGTAGAGAATAGAACAATGGGGTGGGCAGGATAGGAAGGAGGAACATATAATCAGTCTCTCACAATATGCCCACTGTGGAGAGGTTCTGCATAATTACACATATACAGTCTGTATTTAATTGCTTGTCCCTCCAGTGGGGGTGGGTGATGAGGGAGGAAGAGAAAGAATCTAGAATTTAAAGTTTTATAATCAAATGTTAAAAATATATATGTATATATATGTATACAATTATTATTGTCATTATTATTAACTACATCCAACTGGGACTTAAAATACACAGGCATTGTGGTAGGGAGAGCCATTCTGCCCTACCAGAAAGTCAGAGGGGTGATGGGGGAGGACATGGGAGAGAATAAATTGGGGGAGGGGTTATATAATGTGATGGCTGTTTTGGGGTGGTGGGTAGGGGAAAGATGGTGAGAAAATTTCTAACTCAAAATCTCGTGGAAATGGATGATGTAAACTAAAATTAATTAAAAAAAAAAGAAAAATAATAATGATGATGGTGTGGAGGATAAATAAGAGAGGGGAACTTTACTGCAAATAAAGATGCCAATTAGGAGGTTTAATAGATGAATGATGATGAAATTTGGATCATGGTTGTGGTCTATGAGTATGGAGAATGGAACAAATATGAGAATTATTGTGGAAATAGAATGAACTGATTGGGTATAGAGATCAAGGAAATGGAATAATTAAAGAATGGATATGAGGGGGACAGCTAGGTGGTGCAGTGAATAGAGCACTGGTCCTGGTCAGGAGGACCTGTGTTCAAATATGGCTTCAGGCACTTGACACACTTACTAGCTGCGTGACCTTGGACAAGTCACTTAACCCCAATTGCTTTGCCTTCCCCCCCTCAAAATAAACTAAAAAAAAAAAATGGATATGAGGGTGAGGGAGCCAAAAATGACTTTGAAGTTGTCAACTTGGTTCATTGACTAGGTCCTAGTCACCAGATGGATAGTTGTGCCCTTAGCCAAATTAGGAAAGGTTGGAGTAGGTAAGACTAGGGATGAAGGTCCCCTTTAGGCATGCTGATCATGTGACATTAGCAGGATACTCCTGAACTAACATTCAGTAGAGATATAGGCTGTAGATACAGATTTGGGAATCATCTGAATAAAAAATGATCATTGAACTCATGAGAATGGATGTGATCGTGGAGAGAAAACATAAAGAGAAAAAAGAAGAAAGGTCCAGGACAGAGTTTAGGAAGTAGAACATTTATGTTGGCAGAGTTCCCGTGCTTAAGAGGTAGCTAATTTGTAAGGAACCATCAGAATAAATGGAGAAGGAATGGTCAAACAAGTAAGAAGAGAAC
Organism: Pseudochirops corinnae; assembly: GCA_028646515.1. Lineage (NCBI taxonomy): Eukaryota > Metazoa > Chordata > Mammalia > Diprotodontia > Pseudocheiridae > Pseudochirops > Pseudochirops corinnae. Next base: position 1,960 of record JAQQSV010023666.1, read on the forward strand.
GGTGTCATAGAAACCTAAGAAAGAGTATTCAAGAAGATGGGGTGGTTAACAGCTGTAGAGAAATCAAAGAAGCTTAAAACTGGGAAGAAGTATTAGATTTAACAGTTAAAAGATCATTGAGAATCATTGAGAAAGCAACTTTAGTCCAGTAGTGGTGTTGGAAAATAATTTTAAGCAAATATAGACAAGTTTTTCTAGAAGTTTAGTGGTGAAAGGGAAGGATATAATATTAGGTCTTAAGTATTTAAAAATGTGAGAGATTAAATCAGGTGGAACACCAATGAATGTAAATGTATTCTTGTAGAGGATGCAGGTATCCAATCCTTTCCTCTCTAGCCCTCTTGTCTCTGGAGATATAACCAATCATAATCTGTTATGATAATTAACTTATTTTAAGCCTGGAGGAAATATAATGACCCCTCAAATCCAGGTGATTCTTTCCTTTGCTCCTTTAGGGAGTTTATATTAATGGAAAGTTAGGAATATAATTTTAATTGTTCAGAGCCCCAAATTATGAAAATTCCTGATATTTAGGAAGAGGTTTAAATTTCTGCCTTAGTTTAAATTTTTATTATCTCTAGATTACTTTCAGCCTCTGTGTGGTTGAGGCAAATTTCAGGTTACCAGAAACATTTGGGTTAAGAAACAAACAATTTATTTCAGTGTCTGCTAGTAGACAGGCACTGGGAAGGAAAGTTGGAAAAGAGCAGACCTTTTCCTAAACTGACCTCAGTCCTGAAGGAGGATGGTACCATGGATGAGGATCCTCCTTGCATTTCTCCCTTCCCTGCCACAGTTCAGTCCTACTTTTTCTTGCTCCTTTCATCTGTTGGCATTGTGCTACTGACTCTTTATATCTCCTGTTAAGGTCCTTATTCCTTCACCTCCTAAGCCAGATCCTAATCAATGTCTCTTCTCCCCCATTATAAAACTTTGATTGGTTATCTCAATAAATATGTAAGCATTATTCACTCCTCATTCATAGTTCATTGACTGATTTAATCAAGGAATTTGGGCTCCTTGCAGTTAGTGGAGTAGGAGTATGGGGTACCATGCTTGAGTAGGTGCAAAATTTTCAACTAAATAGGACTTTAAGTTTCAAAGAGAGTCCTACACAAACTTGTATCTTAGTTCTTTCCAGCCATTATGGCTGCCACAAGGATAATGGAGATACCTCATTAAGGTAATAGGCAAAGTAGTTAAGCTTATTTTCAAGCAGGCTCCCTTTCCTTTTGCCCTGTGGACTGCTGGCTGAATTTTAACCAGTTCTGGAGTAGAATAAGACATTAACTATAGTTTCTCATTGGATTTCTTGATCATTGTTCTATTTGGTTCAAATTTTGGGTTTTTAACAGAGTAAGTGCGGGGAAGGAGAGAAACCTACTTCTATTCAGTCAGTCAATTTGACTGAAAATCCAGAAACCATTGTCTTCTCTTCAACGTCCCCTCCTTCCAACTTCTGTATTTCTAACAAGAACAGAACAATCCTATGCCCATAACTTCAGTGTCATGTTCACTCTTCACTCTCAATTAACTAAGAAATCTAATCCATTGACAAATCTTATCATGTCTATTTTCACAACACCTTTTGTATACATTCCCTTCTCTACACTCACAGAGCCACTATCCCTTCCCTGTACACAAATCCAGCTACACTGGCCTAGTAGCAGTCTGCCAGACATTGCACTCCATCAATGATCTCCATGCTTTTGCACTGGTTATCCTTGATGTCTGGAATATTCTGTCCCCTTACCTATGCCTTTCAGTTCCCCTGGCTTCTTTCAAGACTCCAATCAAAGCCTATCTTCTGTAGGAGGCCTTTCCCAATACCCTCAACTGCTAACCTTCCATTTATTCTGCATATGGCTAGTTGTAGGTATGTACCTAGTTATTTATATGCTGCCTCCCCCATTGGAATGAATATTCCTTGAGGGTAGAGACTTATTTTTGTCCTGCTTTGTTTGTCCAATGCTTAATATGCCTGATACATAGTCAGTATTAATTAACGTTGTTTCTCTGACCTACTATGTAAATCTCCTAGATAATTGTTAACTGCAAAGTAGTATAGCTGGTTGTAATGAGAATGGGAATTTGAAGATTTTCCCTGCTCCTTAATAGACTTAGGGGAAAATCTGAAGACCTCCCCTGCTTTGAAAGTAAACTCTGTCCCCTAATAGGCTGAATGTAGTCACATGGAGCCTGTGATAGAGGGATTTTGCTGAAGGGTGCAGCAGAGCCCACAGGAAGCTTCCCTGCTGTGAAGATAATAAACTCTGCCCCATGGTAGGCTAAATGTAGTCACATGGAGCCTATGGTGGGAGGAGTTTGCTGAAGGGAGGGGCAGAGCCCACAGGAAGCTTCCCTGCTGTGAAGATAAACTCTGCCATCTTATAGGCTGAATGTGGTCACATGGAGCCTGTGGTAGGAGGAGTTTGCTGAAAGGAAGCAGAGCCCACAGGAGGCTGGTCAGAGCTAGCAGGTCAGGTGGAGAAGAGAGAGGAAGCTCATTAAGGAGATAGAGAGATTTGTGAGTAAATATTGCTCTTGTATTGGTTTGTGGGAAGACGGGAGGGATGGTGTGGCTCTCAGTGTTATTATGGCTTCTGAATATCTTTGGTACTATGATGGAATTGGCTTACTGGTTTTGGGATTTGGTTTTCTGGTGTCTAAATAAATGTTTCAGTTCTATTCTCTATCTGGAGAATCTGGTATGTTTTGCCATTGAACATGTGATACTTATAGTCATGGTCTTTATCGTGATCATGGGGACTATAAATATTGCATTGGCGGTACACTGGTGTATATCATTTTCCTATTATTCACTCTCGGCACAAAATATCTGAACTGGCTGTGAATTTCAGCCAGCTTCCAGATCTCTGCATTTCTGTGTCTTCCTTCTCATTCTTATTCTTATATATTTTAAAAAGTATGCATAGTGTGTAACTGCATCTGCTCACAAGGAAGTTCCAAACTCATTCACCCAGGAATTCTTTTTCTATATGTACAATCTCTCTGTTTTGCCCTCTTGAATACTAAGGGGGCCAAATACATATTCCTTACATTATTTTGAAAACATCAGAGTCCAAACAGAATAGGTAATTACTTAAAGTTAGAATGTTTTCTTCATAGCAGGGTTTCCCAGATTTGGATGGCCATTGTCTCTAGTACATTAATGTGTACCATAATTGCCCAAGAAGGAGATATGGTGACACTTGTACTATTGAAGAAATGTCCAGGCTGAGTCAAGAAAGTTGATGCCAAAGCATGACATCAAGCAGCATACCAGAGGAAAAAGATTTAAGAAGGCTTTTTAAGAATGGAAGGTCTGAATGAGTTGGGATAGCTTGAAGGAATCTGGAAGCGCATAAAATGACAGTGTTGATGTGATAAATGGTTAAGTTTCATGCTGAAGGACAAAGGATTCCTACAGTCAGTGGCAGTGCTTAGGAAGCTCCGTCTTTGGAGAGAAGAGTGCCGGGGTGCTCTTAAAGTCCAAGAACAATCATTCTCAGATGGTCATGGGTTGACCATGTGCTCAGATAGTATTGGCTTTTTTGGATGATGTGGCACATTTGTTTTAAGCTTGCAAACCATTAAACGTCTCTTATCTTTTTTTAACATAAAGTGTTCTCTGCCCATTCCTCCCCCATCCTGTACTTGTGAATTTGATTATTTTTATCGCAAGTGTAGAATTGTACATTTTTTCTTATTACATTTCCTGTTATTAAATTTAATCTATTTTTTTAGGCTGCCAAGATCTTTGTGGATACTGACTATTCTTTAAGCCCATTTCCACCATAGGGGGACAGTTTTCTATAGTGGTGACTGAGATATAGAAGTGGGAGGTGAGAGATTGATAAAGTAAACATGGCTGGATAGGAAAATAGATCATTTTATTGTGAGAGAATTTGCAATAGGGAAAAGAGAGGCTGAACTGCCTTTCGGTAGAAGGTGTATTTGGTAGAAGGTGTTACACAGATACTACTGTAACATTCAGTTGTGCACATGATCTGTCCATTGACCTGAGAATACTAAGCATAGGAATTGTTTGAGAAGAGATTAAGCTTTACTTGACAGATATCCCAGAAGTTTATGATGTATTGGAAACTTTGGTTAGAGATGAATGTGAAAGAATAGTGAGGCTAAAAGGAATCCCAACAGTGAGAAAAATGAGGTTAGTAACAAAACCTAGTAAAACAACATTCTGTGGATAGATAGTGGATGGGTGCAAGAGTCCTTTGGACTTTCCAGTCTAGTTTTTGGTTTGGGAAGAAACCTCACATGTTGTTGATGTAGTGACTTTGGGGCATATAGTAGGTACCTCATAAATGGTGGTTGATTGCTTGATCAAAGAGACGACCTTGAAGAATCCAGTATGGTCAATGGTCATTTGCTGTGATAACAAAACTGAATAATCTGGATTTGAATTTACAGAATAGGGTTATATATTAGTAGAAGCCACAGAACTATGGAAAGGCCATCCTACTCTAATCTTGAGAAAGCTCTGGCAGGCACAGAGGGGTTGGGACACTATACTCATTCCCTGTTCTCTATCTAAGCATGTAGTTTGGACTGGATTCAGTCCTGGGGGAGACTATCTCTAATGAGAGAGTTTAGGCTCCCTGGAGATTATTTTACTTATAATTTAGGTTATGGCTCATGTTTAGGGTTTCCCCAAAAAGAGAAGAATAAAAATATACTCAGTGCACAATGAGTCATTTTTGAAACAGGAAATGCATTCCTACACATGCACACACACACACACACACACACACACCACACATACACACACACACACACACACACACACACTACTTAGCATAAAAGTCTTCCAGCATATTTTAACAAAACAACTTAAACAGAATTTAGTAACTTAACTTATAACTACTATTACAGTCTTCTGGGAAGCTGATACTTAAACCTAATAAGAACATAAAGCAGTTTGCAGGACTGAAAATTGGGCATTTTACACTTTGCTTCAGATCTGTACTATCTAAACAATTTCTGGTACATGTCTCTCTATAAAATGGCCAGTCTTGAGCCACTCCTCTTGTGGTCATTCTCTCCAAAAGTGTGGAGAGTATGACTCAATTGCAGATAGGTGGCACAGTGGTAAAGTGCTAGGCCTGGAGGCAAGGAGACTTGGGTTCAAATCCAGCCTCAGACACTGATTAACTATGTGACCCTGGGCAAGTCATTTAGACCTAAAGTTTCTTCATCTTTAAAATGAGCTGGAGAAAGAAATGGAAAACCAATCCAATATCTTTGCCAAGAAAACTCCAAGTGTGGTCCTAAAGAGTCAGACAAGTGAAATGACTGAACGACAGCAACAAAATATAACTCAATCTGTCTTCCCAAAATTTTGGCCTCTTGTAGTAGTTGTTTTTTCATCCTTACTCTGATAGTGATATATTGGCATCATTATGGGTTGCTGTTTCCCTTCTGACTTAGCTGCAGCAAAAAATCAATAAGACCACTGTGGGCTTAGACAAGATAGAGGAAAGTATAGATCATAGATTAAGATTTAGAATTGAAAAGGATTTTAAATCATCTAGATCAACCCCTAATTTTGCAGATGAAAAGGGACTTGCCCATGGTCACACAGCTAGCTAGTAAGTAGCAGAACTGGGACTTGAACCCAGGTCTTTCTGACTCTAAGTCCAAGCCTCTTTCCATTACACTGTAATATACCTCAGAAACATTGACTCTCCTGAAGTACAAGAAGTATAAAGTTAGATTTGAACAAATGCATCCTCTCATTCATTTTCTTAAATGAGAAAGACCTGACTAAGGTGGAGTAACTAGGAAATGTTCTAGGTTTTGTATTTCCTATGGCCAATAGATTTTAGGTGCAATAGTTTGTAAAATAATCATCATGCCTCATGTTTTAGCCAGCTTTAAGCAAGATTCAAACAGTTCTACTCAGAGTTTTCCTGGGAATACTAAGACTTAGTTCAGAAGATGAGGTTCCAATTAGTCAGATTATTCCCTAAAACTCAAATTTTGTTGAAATTTCTGGTAGCCAATCTATGCCATGCTTTTATCCATCATTTTGGCAGTATCCGAGTCCTGTGATTCTGTCATCTAAAACTGAAGTATGGACAAGAATAGGGACCACTATATTCACCTTTAACTTAGACCACTGTCCTGGAAATCACCCTTGGATCACCCTTCTGAATAATATCTCTGTGAAGAGAAGATCCTGATTGTCAGCAACTCATTTCAAACCATACAATATTGTTTGAAAAGTTTCTGAGATACTTGAAGGGATAGGAAAAGGGTAGTCTGAGTGTTCTCTCAGGTTAAAAAAAAAATGGGCCCAATTGTGAAGCTAGAAGGAGTCAGCTTCCATGATTAATTGCTATTGACAGTCTGGACAGGAAAGATAGGAGTAAACTGGTGGTTGAGTGTTGGATTTTTGTGTCAAACAGAAAGGGTGAATTTTTTTTTTTTATTCCCAGAGAATCTGTTGGGGAGTTTAGAGAAACGAGAGTAAAGTGCTGATAAGAACTTGTAGACATAAAGGAGTGTTAGTTATCTTTGGTGTATATCCCTGTTTATATCTCAGGAATAAGACAGACATCTTTGACATGTGATATACTATTCACCCTTTGGTCTAATGGATTCTGAAATACAGTGTTCATTAGGCTGGTTGGTTGGTTGGTTGGTGTCCTTTGTTCTGAAAGGGAACAAAAATGATATCACTATGTTAGAGTCAAGTTACACTGTGTCCAACTGTGGCTGATCAGACCAATCCAAGCTTGGCATGCCCTACCACAGGGTTGTACACAAAGGGTCCATGTGAACATTTGGGGTGGATTCTCTAAATTAGTGCATCTGACATTTCTTTTGAGATTCAATCCTGCTTTGCTTATAGAGCACAGAGCTTTCTCCAATGAGGGTGTGGAATTTTGGGCAGTCCTGTGCCAACATCTCCTATGTCACACAATCAATTCCAAAGTTCTTAGGAGAGACCTTGAGAGTGTCCTTGAATTGTTTTTTCTGACCATGATGTGAGTGCTTCAAGTGCTTGTGTGAGTTCCCTGTAAAATAGTCTTTTATGCAAGCATACATTTGGCGTTCAAACATTGTGACTAGTCCATTAGTGTTGCACTCTCTGCAGTAGAGTTTGAATGCTTGTAGTGTCTGGTATTTTATCCTGCCAGGTGATCTTTAGAATCTTCCTAAAATAATTCAAATGGAAGCAATTCAGTTTCGTGCCATGGCGCCGGTAGACTGTCCAGGTTTCACAGGCATTCAACATGAGGTCAGCATGACTCTGTAGACCTTCACTTTGGCAATCAGTCTAATATTCTTCTCTCCCACACTTTCCTTCTGAGCCTCCCAAATACTGAGCTAGCTCTTGTAATGTATGTGTCAACCTCATTATCAGTGTATGCATTGTTGGAAGGTAGACTGCCAAGATAAATGAACTTATCCACAGTATTCAGAACTTCTCAATTTGCTGTAGCCAGTGGTTCCATGTATGGGTGGTATGGTACTGACTGGTAGAGAACCTGTGTTTTCTTGGTATTCATTGTTAAGCCACAAATAACAAAGAATCGATCCATACTTTGTTGTATCTCAGTTTCAGAATCTGCATTGAGTGCCCAATCATCTGCAAACAGAAAATCATGCACCAACACTCCCTCCATTTTGACCTTGGCTTATAGCCTTTTCAAATTAAAGAATTTACCATCAATGTGATAGCTGACCTTGATGCCAAGTTCATCCTCATTGAAGGTGTTTGACAACATGACTAAAAACATCATTCTAAAAAGCATGGGAGCAAGCACATAGCGTTGTTTCACTCCATTGGTGACTAGGAAAGTGCAAGAGCATTGTCCATTATCTGGAACCCAGGCAAGCATGCCATCATGAAATTAAGGTACAATACTGATGAACTCCAGGCAATCAAATTTCACCACAATTTCCCATAAGCCCTTATGACTGACAGTATCGAAGGCCTTGGTCATATTGACAAACATTGTGTACAGACTTCTGTTTTGTTCCGCGCATTTCTCCTAGAGTTGTTGGGCAACAAACACTGTATTGCCCCTTCCGAAGCCACACTGGCTCTCAGATAGATGACCATCTTCCAAGGTGAAGGTTCAGTCTGTTAAGGAGGACTCTGGCAAGAATCTTGCCAGCACTGACTAAGAGAGAGACCCGCTGTGTCACAGGACAATCTATTTCCTTTACCTTTATAGAGATGGACAATGGAGGCATCCTTCAAGTCCTAGGAGTGTAATGGTAATTAATTTAAATTTGAAGACCCCTTTTTGTTATGTCAAGTAAGCAGGTACTTAGCCCTTCTTAACTAATCAAACCTCTGTGAAAGAAACAGAAGGTGTGAACTCTGTCTCCTGTTGCTG
>JAQQSV010023667.1:0-10333 GCA_028646515.1 Pseudochirops corinnae
CCTGAGGCTTGTAGAGTTGTCTTTTAGCTGTGCGTTGTTGAGGATAGTCCAATTTTTCAAGGTTGGTCATCACACATACAATGTGTCCGTGATTGTGTACATGTTTTTCCTGGTTCTGCTCTTCTCACTTAGCATCAATTTGTATAAACCTCTCCAGGTAATTATGATGTCCATCTCCTTCCCATTTCTTATAGCACACACAATAGTATTCCATTACATTTATATAACATAGCTTGTTCAGCCATTCCCCAATTGATGGGCATCCCCTACATTTCCAGTTTTTTGCAACCACAGAGAGCAATGCAAAAACTTTAAATAAAATATTAGCAAAGAGATTACCGCAACTTATCTTCAGGATAATACACTATGACTAGGTAGGATTCATACCAGGAATGCAGGGCTGGTTCAATATTAGGACAACTATCAGTATAATTTACCATATCAACAATAAAACTAGTAGAAACCATATGATTATCTCAATAGATGCAGAAAAAGCATTTGACAAAATGCGATGACCATTCCTATTAAAAACACTGGAGAGTATAGAAATAAGTGGATTCTTCCTTAAAATGTTAGATAGCTAAAACCATCCGCAAGCATTATATGTAAAGGGGATTAACTAGAAGCATTTCCAGTAAGACTGAGGGTGAAATAAGGATGTCCATTATCACCACTGTTGATCAATATTTTATTAGACATGTTAGCTTTAGCAATAAAAGAAGAAAAAAATGGAAAGGATTAGGATACATTCTACAAAGTTATCACTCTTTGCGATGATATGATGCTATACTTAGAAAATGCTAGAGAATCAAATAAAAGACTAATTGAAATAATAAATAACTTTAATAAAGTTGCAAGATATAAAATAAACCCACACAAATTTTGGGCATTTCTATATATAACTAACAAAGCCCAATAGCAAGAAATAGAAAGAGAAATTCCATTTAAAGTTACTGTAGACACTATAAAATATTTGGGAGTCTACCTGTCAAAACAATCCCAGCAACTATATGAACACAATCACAAAAAACTTTTCACACAAATAAAATCAGATGTAAAAAACTGGAAAAATATCAGTTACTCCTGAGTAGGCTGAGCTAATACAATAAAAATGCTAATTCTACCTAAATTACATTACTTATTCAGTTCCATACGAAACAAAACACCAAAAATTATTTTATAGAGCTAGAAAAAAGTAATAATGAAATTCATCTGGCAGAACAAAAGGTCCAGAATATCAAGGGAATTAATGAAAAGAAATGCAAGGGAAGGTGGCCTAGTTGTATCAGATCTTAAATTGTATTAGAAAGCAGCAATCATCAAAACTGCTTGGTACTGACCAAGAAATATTGTGGTGCATCAGTGAAATAGGTTAGGTACAAAAGACACAAGATCAATGACTACAGCAATCTACTATTTAATAAACCCAAAGATTCCAGTTTCTGGCATAATAACTCGCTATTTAACAAAAACTACTGGGAAAACTGGAAAATACAAAAACACTAGCAGAAACTCGGCATAGACCAACATCTTATACTGTATGCCAGGATAAAGTCAAAATGAGTACATGGTTTAGATATAAAGATTGATACTATAAGCAAAGTAGGAGAGCAAAGAATAATTTACCTGTCAGATTTATAGAGAACAGAAGAATTTATGGCTAAACAAGAGATAGAGAACATTATGAAATGCAAAATGGATGATTTTGAGTACACTAAATTGAAAAGTTTCTACACAAATTAAGCCAACACAACCAAGATTAGAGGGGAAGCAGAATGCTGGGAAACAATTTTTATAACCAGTATCTCTGATAAAGGTCTCATTTCTAAAATGTATAGAGAATTAATTCAAATTTATAAGAATACAAGGCATCAAATGATAAATAGTCAAAGGGTATGAACAGGCAGTTTTCAGAGGAAGAAATTAAAGGTATCTATAGTCATATGAAAAAATACTCTAAATCACTATTGATTAGGGAAATGCAAATCAAAAAGACTCTTAGATTAGCTAACAGGAAAATGGTAAATGTTGGAGAAGATGTGAAAAAATTGGAACATCAGTGCATTATTGGTGGAGGTGTGAAGTGATCCAACCATTCTGGAGAGCAATTTGGAACTATGCCGAAAGGGTTATAAAAATGTGCACACCCTTTGCCTCAGCAACACCACTTCTAGGTCTATATACAAAAGAGATCATTAAAATGGGAAAAGGACTCACAAGGCAAAAATATTTATAGCAGCTCTTTTTGTGGTGGCAAAGAAAGTGATGGTATGTCCTTCATTTGGGGAATAGATGAACAAGCTGTAGTATATGAATATAAAGGAATACTATTGTAACATAAATGACAAGCAGGCAGATTTAGGGAAAACCTGGAAAGACTTATATGAACTGATGCTAAGTGAAGTGAACAGAACCTGGAGAATACTATACACAGTAATAGCAACATTGTGTTATGACCAAGTTTGATAGACTTAGCTCTTCTCAGTGGCGTGATGATCTAAGACAATTCTAAAAGACTCATGATGGAAAACACTATCAACATCCAGAGAAAGAACTATACTGTCTGAGTACAGATAGAAGTACGCTATTCTTTCTTTTTCTGTTTTTTTCTTTCTTATGGTTTTCCCCTTTTGTTCTGAGTCTTCTTTTACAACATGACTAATGTGGAAATATATTTAAAAGGATTTTACATGTATAATGTATCAGATTGCTTGCTGTCTTGGGGAGAGGGGAGACAAGGAAGGAGGAAAAATTTAGAATTCAAAATCTCATGGAAGTGAATGTTGAAAACTAAAAATAAAAAAAGGAACACTAAAAAAAGTTGTGGCATATGATTGTGACGGAGTCATGCTGTGGAAAATGATGGGGAGGGAGGTTCAGAAAAATATAGAAGGACCTATATGAGCTGATGCAAAGTAAAGTAAGAAGAACTGGGAGATCATTGTGCAATGTTGTAACAGTAATGTTGTAATGGTGATCAACTGTGAAAGATTTGGCTCTTCTGATCAATACAATGATCCATGACAATTCTAGAAGATTCATGATGAAAAATACTTTCCATCTCCAGAGACAGAATTAATGACCCCTGCATGCAAATTGAAGTAAAATTTTCTGACTTTATTTTTCTTGCTTTTAAAAAATTGACTAATATGGAAATGTTTTGCATGATTTCATGTGTATAATTGATATCATATTGCTTGCCTTCTCAGTGGAAAGAGGAGATTGTGGGAGGGAGAGAATTTGGAACTCAAAATATTAAAGAATGAATGTTAAAAATAAATAATCAATTAAAGAATATATTTTTAAAAAAAGTCTCCTCTCCTCACTCAATGTTTTAAATACTATCTTCTGACATTGAGTCTACCGAAACTGTTCTCTCCAAAACTGTCAATGATCTCTAAATTGTCAAATCTTACAGTGTTTTCTCAGTCCCCGAAGATCTGTCTGCTACATTTGACACTGCTGATTATACTATCCTCCTGTCTAATCTTTCCTCTCTCTTTTTTTGGATACTATCTTTCACTTCATTCCTCTCTTACAGACTGTTTACCTTCTTTTCCATCTCCTTTACTGTTTCATTATAAATATTACAATACCCTAACTATGGGCGTTCCTCAAGGTTCTATCCCAGACCATATTCTCTTCTCTTCTTATACTTTCTTGATAATCTCATCAGCTTCTGTACCTTTAATTATCATTTCTATGTAAATGACTTACAGATCTATATATGTAGTTCTAGTCTCTTCCCTGAATTTCATTCCTGAATCTGATTATTAGACAGTTTGAACTGGATACCTTGGAGACATCTCAAACTCAAAATGTCAAAAATTGAATATATTACCCTTCCCCTCAACCCTTTTGCTATTCCCAACTTTCCTATTTCTGTTGAATGTTCTGTTGAACCGTTCTTCCAGGCTTCCAGATAACTTTTTCATTACCTGTGACTTCTCCCTCTCTTTCACCTCACATATCCAGTTAGTTGCTAAGTCTTATTTCTATCTTCATAATAGTGCATGCATTCAACCCCTTCTCTACACTCACAAAGCTATGACATTAGTTCAAGTCATCATCATCTCTCACCTAGATTATTGCAGTAGCCTCCTAATTTTGTCACCCTACCTAAAGTCTTTCAGATTCATGCAGCTTCCCTGACCTTTCAGAACTCCCAAGTAGTTTAAAGTTACAGAATGTCTAGATATGCTGTTCACTTGGTCTACATTTTCCTGAATGTAATTCCCTAGCATTCTTCATCTGAAGAGACCCCATTTTTCTCCCTTGCATCATGCAGGTGAAGACAGTATCTGACGCAATCTTCACATTTTCCTGAACCTTATTTTGTGAAAATTTCTGGAATGAGGCAGACTCATATGGTGGACAAGATACTGTCCTTGGAATCAGGCAGATCTGGATTCAAATATCAGTTCAAACACTTAATAATGTCATCCTAGACAAATCATTTAACCACTTTATAGCTTGGTTTCTTTATCTGTAAAATGCTGGATGGGCTTAGTAGATTTTTATCTAAGATCTCTTCCAGTTCTAATCAGTGCAAGTTTCCATGTCTTATTTACTTTCGATTTATCTTCAGAGAGGTATAAAGTCATTGTTACTACTTAATAGGAGTTTTTAATGTTTTTGACTCCTTTCTCCCTTTTCTCTTCTAGTGGTAAGAGGATCCATCCAGAATGTAACAAATGAGCCAGAACAACGAGAATCTGTCATTGACATTCGTGTCAGCAAACTGTACAGGCAGAAGAATAAAGTCTTTCAGCTTATGGAAAGCAGTGAGAGCTGGCACGGACAGATCAAGACACTATTAGAATGTGGAGTGAAACCAGGAAATGGGGATTTCCTCTTCACAGGCCAAATGCACTTTGGGGAGGCCAGATTAAGCTGTGCTCCTCGTTTCAAAGACTTCCTAAGGATGTATAAAGACGCTGAGAACAAGGGTCTGAATCCATGTGAAATAGGCACAGCTTGAAGGTGGATGGTTAGATTAGAAATTCTCCTTTCCCTTCCAAGAAAACTTCACTCCACTTGCACTTATTCCTGACAAATTCACTGTCATTGTGAATACTATTAATTTATTGAAGAGCAACTTCCAAAGGAACAAACAATTAGGAGTCAGATCCCTTGGAGTCTCTTTATAGTACCAGGAACTGTTATATTAATAAAGAGACAAGCCAAATTAGATACCACGTACCCCAGATTTTTTTCTTAACCAATTGGAAGTCTTGAAAAATGCAGAATAATTTATTATATTTTGAAGAATTTTTCATTGGAAACAAACTCCCACTTTGTATCTTTTAATATCATTAATAAAAACCATAAGATATAGTATTTGGACTCATATAAAACTTTAGACTATAATTTGAAGTAATTTCTTTTTTTGGAAGTGATTTCTAATGACAGAAATTGATGGAGTTGAACATTTTGATGTTTTTGTGTGTGTGTTTCTTTTTTTAATTTTAATTTTTGACTGTGATTGCCAACCACCATCATCTTTAGGCTAGTGAATTATATTCGTTTCAGAAAAATAAAGCTCCCTGGGTTTGTGAGAGTTGTTTGAGATTTCTTTCCTCTTTTTTCCCAATTCCCAGTGAGCTCTTATTTACTACTTATTCCCCATTGATGACCAGTTAGAATGGTGGCTATACATTTCAAGGATCCATTCACTAGAAGGCCTACTTTGAGCTGACTCAGATGAAATGGTATTAGAATATTTAATTTTCTGAGCCTATAGAGATAATTCAATTTAATCCACCCAAATTATTTTGTACACGCTGCCACATAAATCTTCTAAATAATTCCAGGAAAATTTTCAAGTAGGTTTACTCATCTCTTGGGTCTAGTTTTGGGTAGTTAGATGTTGAAAGCTCCCTATCAACAATAATTCCACTGTGACAGCTTACCCATTCTTTCCACTCCTGAAAATGTCCCTTGTCTATATTTTTATTTCTTTCCATCATCTTCTTTAAAACTCCCAGTCCTCTTAGTATGGTAGCTAGATGTTCAATGCCACCAACATTTGTTGACCACTTGCCTGGTAGGATACAAATAAAGTTTCAACCAAACAGCACCTAGTCCTTCCTTTGTGCCATGTGGAATGCTATAGGCAGCAAACTTCCCTTCATTCTAGATCTTTTCCTGTCCTCCTTTCTTGAATTAGCTATTACTGAAACATGGTTCCTCTAGATGACACAACATCCTTGACCACTTTTCCAGTAACACCTTCATTCATTCTCCTTAGCTCACTGACTGAGGCAGGAGAGTTGAAATACTCTTTGTTCCCCATAGCCACTTCTAAATTCCATCCCTAACTCTATCACTCAGTAACTTCTACTTTGAGGTTCATGCTATTCATATCTAGCATCCAATAAAAATTGTGGTAGCTACCTCTGCTGTCTGCCTCTCTTCCACCCCTACCCCCTGTCTATCCTCTTCTTTCCTCAATGAGTTTGGTGCATGGTATTTTTCCTTCCTCCCCAGCTTCCCTTATATGAGGGCATACACACCCATATAAATATATATGGGTGTGTATGTGTGTGTGTGTGTGTGTGTGTGTGTGTGTGTGTGTGTGTATATATATATATATATATATATATATATACACACAGACACATAAACATATACACACACATATATAGACACTCCTTCAAATATCATTACCACTCAGTTCTTTCATTCTCACTTTCCATAAGCTATTCTTCCATGCTACCTCAGCCATGCACAAAGATGGTCATATCCTTGATCTTGCCATCACCCACAAATGCAACACTACCATGTTCAAGAATTCTGACATCATCTTATTCAACAATAATGAATTGACTTTTCACCTATCCTTCATATTCAACTCATCCTGTGCCCTCTGTCTTTGTATACATGAACATATATATGCCCACACTCATATATATATTTATATACACATACACCCTCCTATACATACATATATATGTATGTATACGTACATACATATACACACACACATATATTCCTTTCAACTATCCTCATATGGAGAAAAGTCTTATGAGTTACAATTATCCATGTAGGAATTTTCCAGGTAGGAATATAAGTAGTTCAACTTTAATAAGTTCCTTATGACTTCTTTTTCCTTCTCATGTTTCTTTTGCTTCTTGTATTTGAAGTCAAATTTTCTGTTCAGCTCTGTTTTTTTAATCAAGAATGCTTGAAAATCCTCTATTTAATTGAATGATCATATTTTCCCCTGTAGCATAATACTCAGTTTTGCCAGGTAGATGATTCTTGGTTTTAGTCCTAGCTCCTTTGACCTCCAGAATATCATATTCCAAGCTCTTCAATCCCTTAATGTAGAAGCTGCTAGATCTTGTGTTATGCTGATTGTGTTTCCACAGTACTCAAACTGTTTCTTCTTGACTGCTTTCAGTATTTTCTCCTTGACCTGGAAACTCTGGAACTTGGCTATAATATTCCTAGGAGTTTTCTTTTTGGGATCTTCATCACAAGGTGATCAATGAATTCTTTCCATTTCTATTTTGCCCTCTGGTTCTAGAATATCAGGGCAATTTTGCTTGACAATTTCTTGAAAGATGGTGTCTAGGCTCTTTTTTTGATTATGGCTTTCAGGTAGTCCAATAATTTTAAAATTATGTCTCCTGGATCTATTTTCCAGGTCAGTGGTTTTTCCAATGAGATATTTTACATTGCCTTCTATTTTTTCATTTATTTAGATCTGTTTTATAGTATCTTGATTTCTCATAAAGTCATTGGCTTCCAGTTGCTCCAGTCTCATTTTGATGGAATTATTCTCTTTAGAGAGTTTTTGAAATTACTTTTCTATCTGGCTAATTTAGCTTTTTAAGGCATTCTTCTCCTCATTGGCTTTTTGTGTCTCTTTTGCTATTTGAGTTAGTCTATTTTTTTAGGTGTTATTTTCTTCAGTGTATTTTTGGGTCTCCTTTAGCAGGCTGTTGACTTGCTTTTCATGATTTTCTTGACTTTTGAGCTCTTTGCTACAGTAGAACTCTGCTTCCAGAACGGAGAGAGATTTGTTCCAAATCACTGGGGTTTTTGCAGCTGCCAAAGCTATTAGGAGGACATCCTCTCTATAAGCCCCCACAAGCTTTGGCTCACTGACCAAAAACCCCAAGACCACCACCCAAGACCAAGATTCAGATCCAAGCAGTTCAAAGCAAGAGCAATTACCCTCTGAATGGTTGCTTGGTCCACCTATGATCTGCAGGCTAGGAGCTCCTGAAGCAGTCACACCATGGTAGCTGCTGCAGCCACCTGCTTCTTGCTGTGGAGGCAGGGACTGGACCACCCTCTTCTGTCCACTCCTATTCCAACAGAGTTCCACATGGACCTTTTGCTTTGTCTTTGGCATTAATGGTTTGAGAAGTCTGGAAACCACCACAGTTGCTGGTGATTCACTCCCCTGAAGTCTGCTCTGGCTGCTGCTGGTTATGCCCACCTTGGGGCCAGAACCTAGTGGCTCCTGTGGGACCATGTCTAGCTCTCAGCATGGCCCACCAGACTGCCTTCAGTGGGAGATTTGTTTTTCTCTGGCTCTTTGTGGGTTCTGTAGCTTTAAAATCTGTTTAGAGTCATTTTTTTACAGGTGTTGGAAGTGGTTGGAGCTGGAGCCCATGCCAAGTTATTTTTGCAACATCTGTCAAATACTCTCCCTTCTCTCCTCTGACCTCCTCTGACTGCCACCACTCTACTGTGTGCCCTCATCACTTCATGTCTGTATTGTTGCAATAGCCTGTTGGTATGTCTGCCTGCCTGAAGTATTTCTCTATTCCAATCCATTCTTCATTCAGTCACTAAAGTGATTTTCCTAAAGCACAGCTCCAACTGGATCACACCCCTCCGCCCTACTCAATAAGTTCAAATGACTCCCTATTGCTTGCAGGATAAAATATAAGATGCTTTGTTTGGAATTCAAAGCCCTTCGTAAACTAGACCTCTCCTACCTTTTCAAACTTCTTATACTTAACTTTTTGATCCAGTGACACTGGACTCCTGGTTTTTCCATGAACAAGACAATTCCATATTTCAACTCCGGGCATTTTCTCTAGCTGTCCCCTGTGTCTGGAACACTCTGCCTCCTCTGCTTTGACTTCTGACCTCCCTGGATTTCTTTAAGGCCCAACTAAAATTATATATTTTTCAGGAAACCTTCTTCAATACCTCTTAATTTCAGTGGCTTCCAAAAATTATTACCTATTATTTAATTATTATTATAATTATTTCCTATTTATAGGTAATTATTTCCTATTTATACCATATATAGCTTGCTTTGTATGTATTTGTCTGCATTTTTTTCTCCCCCTTTCCAAACTCCTTGAGGGGAGGGGTTGTCT
Organism: Pseudochirops corinnae; assembly: GCA_028646515.1. Classification (NCBI taxonomy): domain Eukaryota; kingdom Metazoa; phylum Chordata; class Mammalia; order Diprotodontia; family Pseudocheiridae; genus Pseudochirops; species Pseudochirops corinnae. The sequence continues at coordinate 9,348 of JAQQSV010023667.1, forward strand.
CTTGTTTCTTTTATATACCCAGTGGCACATAGTAGGCGCTTAATTCATTGATTGATTTTTTGATTGAAGAAAGGTGTGGGGAAAAGAGACCAGAAATATCTATTCTGCTTCCTTTTGAATCATCTAGAGACATGCAAACAATTAAACCTATTCAAAGTGGAATTACTTCAGTTTTCTTGTTCATTTGTTTTTAATCTCAGAAGTCTTCAAAGTTAAAACAGGTGCTTTGTAAGTTGTAAGAGAGTTCAATATGGTTTAGATTTAAATGAATTCTTAGATCCTATATTTTCAAGCAACATTAACAATCAGAAAGCATTAGAGTTGCATGGGAATGTGTAAGCCATCTAATTTAACCCTTTTACTTTATATTTTAAAAGACAATGGTTTTATGTTTTAAAATTTTATTGATGCATTATAGTAGGGGACTTAATAAAGCTCTCTCTTGGCTAGGAGTAAGAAGAAGGGGTGACAAAGCTATGAATTCAGATTTAGTCCCCAGAATGTCACAGCTAGAAGGGCTACTTGTGGTGAGTAAACTGAAGCCCAGAAAGTGGAAGTGACTTGCTCAAAGTCCCACAAGGAGGTAGTGAGGGTAGGGAGGAAGGAAGTACTCCAGTCATGGGAAGGGAGGGAGGGAGGATCTGCTATAGGGGCATGCACAGCATACAGATCTGAGAGATTGTTTTAGAAACATCTGATCCAGTTTTCTCATTTCATATGTTATGAAACTGAGACTCAGAAAGGGGAAGTAATTTTCCCGAAGTTACTAAATTAGAAATAGAAATTAAGTCTCTTAGTTTTCAGTGTAGAGCTTGTTTCATGATATTATCACATAACCCAAAATAATATGCCTTTACTCTCACTAGATGAAATTAAAACCCTAAAATGCTTGTTCAGTGTGCTGAACTCTATGACTTTTCTTGGAAACTAATTTGGAGGAGATTTTCAGTATAAATATTTGAAGTAGCTTAGTAACAGTCACATTT
>JAQQSV010023668.1:0-10333 GCA_028646515.1 Pseudochirops corinnae
ACTTTTCCCCCTGAACTAGGTAAATGATATGTTTGATTAAAGTAAGATTGTTAACCCATTTTGAGTTGCTTTCCTTTAGAAAAGCAGATCTAAGAACCTGTGCTAGTAGCCACCTTAGGTATGCTAGGGTACTTACTGTTACAAGTGGTCAGTGGGTTCTTTCAATTTCTATTTTGCCCTCTTGTTCTAGAGTATCAGGAGAGTTTTCCTTGATGATTTCTCAAAAGATTATGTCTAAGATTTTTATTCTGTTTTATTTTATTTTTTATTTTTTAATCATGGCTTTCAGGTAGTTCAGTCATTTTGAAATTATCACATCTGGATCTATTTTCCAAGTCAGTTATTTTTGAAATGAGATATTTCACATTGTCTTCTACTTTTTTTCTATTCTTTTGGTTTTGTTTTATTATTTCTTGATTTCTCATAAAATCATTAGCTTAATTTTTAAGTTATTATTTTCTTCAGTGAGATTTTGCACCTCCTTTTCCATTTGAGCAATTCTATTTTTTAAGGATTTTTTTTCTTCAGTGGATTTTTGTGCCTCTCTTTCCATTTGGCCAATTTTGCTTTTCAACGCAATTTTTTCTCACTGGCTTTTTCTATCTTTTTTACCATTTGGAAATTGAATGGATGCCCATCAATTGAGGCACAAGCACTTTAACTCTTCTCATGAGATTTTTCTTTACAATTTTAAAACAACAGCAACAACAAGAATGACAAGAAAGTGAACTACTCAAAATTCTTTTTTTTAAATTATTTAACTATTTTTAGTTTTTAACATTCATTTCCACAAGATTTTGAGTAACAATTTTTCTTCCCATCTTTCTCCTACCCTACCACCCCAAAATAGCCAGCCTACTGAAAACTCATTACCCCAATATGCTCTCTCTTATATCCTCCCCACCTAACTTTCTAGTAGGGTAAGATGAATTTCTGTACCCCAGTGCCTGTATATCTTATTTCCCAGTTGCATGTAAAAAACACTTTTTTAAACATTTTTTTTAAAAACTTTGAGTTCCAAATTTTTTCTTTTCTTTACTCCTCACCCACCTCCACTGGGAAGATAAGCAATTCAATATAGGTTGTACATGGGTAGTTACCCAAATCATTTCCATAATTGTTATATTGTAAAAGACTAACTGTATTTCCTTCGAGTCTATCCTACCCCTCACTTATTCTATTTTCTCCTTTGACCCTATCCCTTTTCAAAAATGTTTACTTCTAACTACTCTCTCCCCTAATCTGCCCTTCCTTCTATCATCCCCCCCCTTTTATCCCCTACCCACCTATTTTCCTGTAGGGTAAGATATTCAATTGAGTGTGTATGTTATTCCCTGTTTAAGCCAAATTCAATGAGAATAAGGTTATCCCATTCCCTTTCACCTTCTTGCTCTTCCCCTCCATTGTAACAGTTTTCTCTTGCCTCTTTTATATGAGATAATTTACCCTAATCTATCTCTCCCTTTTTCCTTTTCTCAATAAATTCTGCTCTCACCTCTTAATTTTATTTTTTTAGATATCATCCCTTCATATTCACCTCATCCTGTGCCCTGTCTATGTATAAATTAACATTCATATGCCCACATTCACATATATATTTATATACAAATACACCCTCCTGTACATACATATATATGTATGTATACATATATACATATATATTCCCTTCAACTATCCTCATACTGAGAAAAGTCTTATGAGTTACAATGATCATTTTTCCACATAGGAATGTAAATAGTTCAACTTTAATAAGTTCCTAATGAATTCTTTTCCCTGTTTACCTTCTCATGCTTCTTGTATTTGAATGTCAAATTTTCTATTCAGTTCTGGTTTTTTTTTTCATCAAGAATGCTTAAAAACAGGGACGTCTAGGTAGCGCAGAGAATACATCAACATGCCTCTTTAAGCTCTGTTAAAATCTTAAAAATACAATGAGGATAGTAAACTTCCTTAAATCTAACTTCATCTAAAGAGAGTTCTGTTTTTTGTCAAACCTCTGTAGTCTCTTTACTGAGGGCTTAATAACTCAAAAGTCATGTGGCTATATTTCCCTATTATTGAAGAGCTTCAGTGGTTTATTAATAAAAATCAAAGACCATGAGAATCTCTTTCACATAGAACAATTTTCTCATTGGGTATAAGGATATTCTTCCTCTAACTGCCCTTCTAATCTGGAAACAGCATTGTTGGTTCTCTACTTTTTTTCTTTTCTGTGTCAAGACCACAAGATATTCATAAACTTACTACTTGGAAGCATTCCAAGTTGAAATTAAGAACATATACAAATCATAAATATCACACTGTCCAGTTTTACATCAAGAACTAGGCATCTTTTAATTTTCTATGAAAAGTCAGAAATTACAAATAATTTAAACAAGAGAAAAATATTTTAGTAAATGCCCACACATGGGAGGCAGAGGTAGAATGGTGAGGGGGAAAGTTCAAGCACTTCAGTGTTTGTTTGTTTTCAAATCTAAGCTAATCCATTGCAGTCACATCTTTTCTCAGGGTGTTAAATAAATGAAGTCTATAAGCAGAGACCTCCAGTTCTCAAAATATACTGATCTCTGTTTCCCTTTGCCAGTCCACAGCCTCTCATTTTACTGCTTTTGCTACGTCCTCTTGAGAAAAGCAAAACAATACAAAACAAAACACTGAAGCTAAAATTATCTAAGGAAAGCTTCTTCATTCCCAGTTATCATGTTTCTCTTCTAGGGAAAGGAAACTCATTTCATCATGCCAGAATACAAATTCCAGAAGCCTCCTCAATCTCATGCAATGGAGTTGGTCATAAGGATCACCCAGCTGTTAGGTGTTTGAGACACATAATTCTTTATCTCATTAAGAACTCTCCCCAGAAAGGTTTAAATGACATGGATAATTGAGCAAAATGGTGCTGTTCATTTCTCATTTCTTAAAAAACAAAAAGACTACTCATGGCACTTTCTTCTCAAGGTTGCCATGAAACTCATAAAGATTTTAAATCACAAATAGTTCTTTCAGTCAGTTACCAAAAAAAAAAAAAAAATTGAAGTTGTGTTAAAACTACAAGGCAGATCAGGAACATAGAGAGAAGAATTGTTACCCAATTCTTGAACTATAAGTACTCTTTAAGGTTTTAGATGTGAGATCAAAAAGATTTGACAACCCTGCCATAAAGACTCCTCCACTCCCCCTTCTTGGTTGGATGCACTAATATCCTCAATGTTGAGATGAAGAAAAAAAATATGAATCTCAGTGAGTTTCTTCCCTGCTTACAGAGAATGGAGCACACCTACCAACAACTGGCCTTGCTTAACCACCCACTTGTGATAAGTATTTTCAGGAGAACTTCAAACTTTCTCTTTCAACATCCAGTCTCCCTTCAAAGAAAAGACACACACACACACTTCAGAAAGCATATTCTTTATGCACTTCAAGAGTTCCCCAAATTATATACATTAAATTCCCCCAATGATATCCTATTCATATAAAGAAAGAAAAGAAAAAATAATCAAACACTCAAGGCAAATTAACAATTGGCATGCTCTACAATGTTAGCCCCACGTTTAAAGTAACTGCTCCCCTTTTACCTCTTCTCCTTCAAACAAAGACATAATCTGATGACATCCTTTCACATTGTGCTACAGCAAAAAATATATTACTCATTTAAAATTACAGATCTGTTCACTGCTCAGCCATCTATAGATATAGAACCCATGTATTAGTCTTGATGGGAGTTCATATCATTCTCCCCCAGTCATTGCAGGGTAGACTGAAATGTCTGAATAGAGAGAATAAAACTATGGTCTGGCTCCTTCAACTACATCCCCTCCCTGCCCCTCTCACACACACACACACACACACACACACACACACACACATTCATCCATCTTGCCTGACTCACTTCCACATGGACACTCTCTTGAGAGAATAGTACAGTGAAATGAGTACTATTTTTGATTCAGACACAAGTTTTGAGTTCTACTTTAATCTTCCTAACCCTGGATAAGGCGTGTTTACTTCACCAATATCTGCAATGTTGGGGAGCCAAGGAGAAATTCTACAATTCTTTACTCATTTTTCATATACAGGTTATTCAAACATCTAACTCTACAAGAAATACAAACCTAGGAGCAGGAAATGAGTAGGAAGCTCAGAAATAGAAGTTGGATAGGCTGTTGACAAGGGCCTCAGGCTCAGAATCTGAGAGGCAGAGTGAAACTCATGGCACTGGAGGCAGAGGCTTGTGCAGAAGGAAGGAGCTGGTAGTATTGGGAGGCAGGTGAAGGGACCACTTCAGAATGAGTTAAAAAGACAGTCAAGGGTGAGGTGTTTTAGTAGGATCCAAGTTCTGTTCTACCTAAACACTATTGAGAGAAGTGCCTGAGTCAGGTCTCTTTGGAGCATCTAAAAAGATATGGTCATTGGTAACACATAGAATTATTAATTTGAAACTTTATATCTTTTGCTAATTATTGTTGTTTGGTCTATTCATGTGGTCATTTGGAATTTACTTGGCAAAGATACTGGAGTGATTTGCTATTTCTTTCTCCAGATTATACAGATAAGGAGTTGAATTGCAGGATTAAGTGATTTGCCCAGGGTCACAGGTAGTAAGTGCCTGAAGTAAAATTTGAGCTCACAAAGATAATTCTTCCAGATTCCAGGCCCAGCACTTCATCCACTGTGCCACCTAGCTGCCCTTTTATGTCCTTAGACTCCTTATCTCTCAGGAAAGAAGCAGCATTTGGAAAGATCATCTTGTTTATTCAAATTTGATCTGTACTTGAATGGAATTAAGAAGGAAGTGTAGATGGACATTAAGCCAAAAGGGTTTTATCCAGGGACTTCATTGAGTGATAAAATGAAAAAAAAAATTGCTAGACAAATAGATAAATTCTCATTACAGACACTGAAAACATCAGTTTTGATGGAATCCTAATAAAGCTGCCCCCAGCCCCAGTATTCTAACTTTATTATAGGCCTGGCCCTACTGAACAGCCTGCCCACTGCACCTCCCTACTCCCCCCCCCCCCACCAATATCCTATAACTTTTTCATATATGCCTCATTGCTCACCAGAACAACAGGTGTGTCCCTGAACTCTTAGTTCCCATAGAAGCAGTAGGTATGTCCATGTGATGGGAACCCAGTTACTGCCTCTACCTGGTCACTTTCCCCAGACCCATTCCCACAGAAACAAGTGTGTTTTTGTATTCAATCACTATCACATCATCCATCTAGCCCAAGATAGGACCACAGTACCTAAGTGTTTTAACCAGACAGGACCACAATAGCTAGCCAGTTAGAGGGCAGAATGACCAGACTGTTTAACCACTGAACCATTGATGGTCCCCCTCCTCCATTACCTAATCCCTTAAGAAACTCCACGTGCCTTTTTAAGATTAATGATATTCCTCTATTCTATATAAATTTCTGTTGTATAATTGCATCAATACCTTATAAAATCCATCTTGATTTATCTAAAGTTGTGGGTTCCTGTTGGAATTTAGCCTGCTTCATGAGAGGAGTCAATCTCAATAAATGCCTATACTTGGATCAGAGGTGGTCTGATTGAATTCTTTGAGACGGTTCTACCACAACACATCATTAAACCACAACAGTTTTTGGGTGGGCAAAGCCCCCATTCCAACAGTTTTTGGCGTCCTTGGGTTTAAACTACAAGTTTCTCATGGGTTACTTTGTATTGAAATTTCCATTATGGTTTGACTACTGGACCCTGGGGCTTGATTTTACATTTTGAAAATTCTCCACCATAGCTTTCATTTCATTACAACCAGATGAATTACAACCTTTCTTTTTGAGATGTTTTTTCTTCTTTTTTTTTTTTTTGGAGGGAGCAAGGCAGGGCAGTTGGGGTTAATTGACTTGCCCAAGGTCATAGGGCTAGTAAGTGTTAAGTGTCTGAAGCCACGTTTCAACTCAGGTCCTCCTGACTCCAGGGCCCATGCTCTATTCACTGTGCCACCTAGTATCCCCCCTCTTTTTGAGTTCTTAAAGTACCTGTCTGTCCATATTGAGGTCCTTTTCTTTTTAGGTGATTTAAACAAATGATTGACACAATTTAAAAAAATATTTATTGTTTGAGCAGAGCTAGGAGGAAAGCAAAGAGTCAGTGATTAAAAGGACAAAGGTACTTCAGAAATATATCCCTTCTCTCCTCTCAGATTCTACGTTTGTAAACTGCTGGGCAATAGATGGTCTTTAATTTTCACTCAAGGGGGGAAGTAACTTATAAAACACTGACTTTTTCCATAACTAACAGAAACTTGTAGACTCTTGGAAATCCAACATTTTGTAATTTCTGTGGGGAAAGAAGAAAAAAAAAATCCTGCTTGCCACCTATACTGGTAATTATAATGCAAAGTGTCCCTCAAGTAATTTAAATTCTTCAATTGAAGTTCTTATCTACTTTCCACTTAGCACTACAGCAGTAACATTAAGCTGTCTCCTTTCCTGCTGTTGCCATGACTTTCACTGTAAATAAAAATCCAATTTAAATCATGGGTTTGTAGCACTGGAACATATTTCAGAACATGATGGTCATCTTTTTGTGCAGCATTTGTTCTATTTCATTTCTTGAGATTGTTAAGTGCAAATATCTATAAGCCACACAAATGAGTGAAACCTGGCTAATACCAAAGGACAAATCCAGAAAACATGTGACTTTTCATTCTTTAGATTTGTAGGCAAAAGTTAATTTTGCTTTGGAACATAAATGTGTCTGCTGATATTTTCTTCCACAGAAAATTCCATATATATTATTAAGTGTTCATTAATCAAGCCATCTGTGATTTTTATATGGTTGCCCAGGGGCAGTATAAAGTAACGCTGTACAAAGAGAGCTACAATTTGAGTCAGAAAGTCTGGATTTGAATATTGACCCAACTCTGGTATTCTCTACCTTGCATGACTTTGGGTAAATCACATAACCTCTATAGCCCTTAATTATCACTTCTCAGAATAAAGGGTCTGGAATGAAGGATGTCTAATAAATAGCTGCAGACATAATCCTGCAAAATTTCTTCCATCATATTTATCTCAAAAAGCTGATTTAAAATATATAATGGATGAAAGTTTGTAACTTTATATACTTTTCTAATGTCAGGAAAAAGGGGACTTGGAGAATTACATGATCATGAGACTGGCTGAAAATCACTGAAATGCTCAAGTGTGGTCTTGGCTGCTGTGAAGTCTGTAAATAGCCAGCTGGAATGACAAATTGTTAAAGCGACATTTACTACACTAGCGTGCATTCTGAATCTTATGCTCCTATTAATGGGAATTCTTCAGGATACATTACTGAAATACGTATTAAATTTTCACTGTTCAAGCATCTTCTTCTAAGTGAACTTATCCAAGCGTAAAGGAATGAATCCTGTGAATGTAAAAAATGATGCTTTGGACTTGTGTCCCTTGCCATTTTGGGTACAGCAAGGTGGTCTTCACTTCCTCTAATCTAGGGCATTCTCTGCTTTTGCCTCTCCAGCCATCAGGTCACAGACCAGTCCCGGTCGGTTATGGAATCGCGGGTTGGGGGGAGGAAGGAAAGAGGGAAGAGAGGGAAGGGAGGAAGGGGTAACGGTGGGGACGGCGGTGGGCGGTGGGGGAAGGGGAAGGAAGAGGAGGGGAAGGGAGGGGAGAAGCAGGGGAGGAGGGGAGAAGCAGGGGAAGGAGGGGAGTAGTAGGGGAGGGAGGGGAGAGGAGGGGCGGAAGGGGCGGCTTGAGCCACCACTTGGGCACACGCCAGGTTTAGGCCTGAGTTAGAATAGGCCCAGTTCAGACTATTCCTAAACCTTCCATGACGCCGCCCCCGCAGTTGCTGGCACAGCAATACGCCCAACAGGCCATGGTGGCAGGGGGCAGCAACAAAGGTTGTCTCCGGACCCGTCGAATCCGGGCCTCCCTCCGACCAGCAGCCCGGCTCCAGCGTGGGCATCGCCACTGTGTCCACGTCCCGCCCGGACCCGGGACGGGGCTCCAGGCCCAGACACTGTGGCCTCTCAGGCCTCATGCAGTCAGGCAGACCCCCTTGAATTCAGGCTCCGCCTGCCGCTAGACCTAAGCCGGTTTGGAGTCTGGAGTGCTCAAAGGCAGGAACCCTGGAGAGGGGCCATGGCCGGCTGGCCTCCTTTCTCCGGGAGGACGCCGAAGACCCCACATCGGGGCGCGCATCCCCACCAGTAGCCCCGAGGCCCAGGCCCCGCAGCTTCCCCTTCCGCAGGTTCCCTCGCCCAGAGGACTGGGGGGCCTCAGTGAACAGAAGGCCTCAGACCCAGAGGACTTTAAAGCACATTTTTATCTCCTGAGGACGCCGGGAGATTGTCAGAAATCTGAGAGCTGACATTATACAGGAGGATCCCAAGTGTTTATTTTTTTAAATATGGGGAACCTGGCGAAGTCTTTATCCACAAAGGCAAAGGATTCCGACACATCAAACTACAATCTGGAACCCTGGTGGAAACTGCAAACACACACCTTGATGAACTTGATGATGCACCCAGGAGAGGGCAACCGTTCTGTGTTCCCACAAATACTGGTGCCCTGCCTACAGATTCCTGAACCCTGTGTTTCCAGTAAATTACTGGAAACATCATTTAGCCATTTTGGACCTATTGAAAGAGCTGTTCTTACAGTTGATGATGAAGGAAGATCTACAGGAAAACACATTGTTAAGTTCACTTCCAAGCAGCTGCAAGAAAAGTATTTGAACTTGCAGGAAAGGAGTGTTTTGTTGATATCAGTTTCTTATCATTGTGGAACCACTTGAGCAACTAAATAAAGATGGTCTTTCTGAAAAGTTTTCAGAGAAGAATCCAGTATATGCAAAAAGAGAGGAGACAGAGACAGAAGGAGAAAGAAGGGAAAAATAGAATGGTGGGAAATGGACAGTAATCATAACTGTGAATGAAAATTATAGTGCTTCTCTGAAAAAGGCCTCATCTCAAATACAGATGGAATGGAATCAAATTTATAAGAATATGAATCATTCCTGTATTAATAAATAGTCAAGGACATGAATAGGCAGTTTCAGATGACTAATCAAAACTATAATCAAATGACAAAATGTGCTAAATCACTATTGATTAGAAAAATGCAAATTCAAACAACTCTGAGGTACCACCCCATACCTGTTATATTGACAAAAAAGGAAAATGACAAATGTAGGAGGGGATGTGGGAAAACTGAGACATAAATGCACTGTTGCTAAAGTTGTGAAATGAATCAAACTGTTCTGGAGAGCAAATTGGAAGTATGGCCAAAGGGGTTTAAAACTGGGCATATCCTTTGACCCAGAAATACCATTACTAGGGCTCTATTCCAAAAAGATTTAAAAAAAAAATAAAGGAAAAGGAAGTATATCTACAAACATATTTATAGCAGCCCTTTTATTGGTGGCAAAAAGTTGGAAACTAAGGAGATGCCCATCAATTGGGTAATGGCAGAACAAATTATGATATATGATTAAAATGAAATACTATTATAAGAAATGCCAAATAGAATGCTTTCAGAAAAAACCTGCGAAGTTTCACATGAACTGATGCAAAGTAAAATGAGCAGAACCAGGGGAACGCTGTACAAAGTAACAACAATATTGTACAAACATCAGTTGTAAATGACTTGGCTATTCTCAGCAATACAATGACCTAAGACCGTTCTGAAATACTGTTGATGAAAAACGCTATACATCTCCAGAGAAAAAAATGATGGAGTCTGATTGCAGACTGAAAGGTAATTTAATTTTTTCTTTAAAAAAAAAATGTTTTTTCTTGTTTTTTCTCTCTTTTTAGTCTTTTCTTTCACAACCTAATATAGAAATGTTTTGTGTGACTGCACAAGTATAACATATCAAATTGCTTGCCTTCTCAATCAGCTGAGAGGGTAGGGGAGGAGTGAATTTGAAACTGAAAAACATGTTAAGTTTGTGTTTACATGTAATTAGGAAAATAAATATTAAATGAAAAAAAGAAAATTAAGGCAAACAGAGAAATATTCTGAGTATGGTAAATTCACTAGTTAGGCTAGCAGCAATCAATAAATTTGGTCAGTGACCAAAAACCCTGACGGAGGCCTGACAGTCTTTAAAAAAATTTTTTTTAATGTGTTGTATCAGCAATGCAGTATTCACAATGCCTACAGTAACGATAAATATGCTGAGATGGTTATTAATCACAAAATGTAAGAGGCTCTCTACATAAGAAATATAGCTAGAGCATTCATTTAAATACCAGAAAACAGTCCCAAAACCAGAAAGTCAAAGCCAGCACAGTAGTTATGAAGTTGGCACGTGTGGTTAAAGTAGTAAACACCCACATTCTCTTTTTTTTTTT
>JAQQSV010023669.1:0-10333 GCA_028646515.1 Pseudochirops corinnae
CTTCTCTCTCCTTCCCTTCCCTCTTTCATCCTATACTCTTTCTTTTCCTCTCTCCCTCTCTCTTCCCTTCTATCTTTTTTTCCCACTCTCCTTCTTCCTCTTTTCCTTTCTCTCTTTCTTCCCTCCCCTCTCTCTTCCCAATCTTTCTTTATGGTTCCCTCCACCACTCTCTCTGATCCAGATTTAAATAGTGAAAAGGGCCAGATCATCCTCTAAATGTGCCAGCTGGGGGGTGCATTTCCCTGCCCTATATCTTGATGCCAACCAATGAAAGACCTGCAAGGCACCTCCCAGTATGATTCTGCCTACACATCTCTATTCTTAGTGCCATGACTACTTTCCAGGCTACCCTGGGGACCTGTCCTGAAAATGACCTCTCCAGCAACACCTATCTTTCCCTGAAGCCCTTCCTCAGGTACAGACACTGGCATATACCCAGTTCCCTTATGTTTTCCCATTTGTGAGGACCCTCCTCAGGTTGGAGGAGGGAGGGCAAAGAAGGTTATCTTTCCAGGCTCCTGGGCAGCTGGTAGGTGTTCTGTGTCTTCTCACAGAGGAAACCAGCTCCCCAAATGAAGCAGGAGTTGTGGCAGCAGCATAAAGAAACTGCTGGTCCCTGATTCCTCACCAGCAGCCTAGAGCTGGCTTTGTTGATAAGAGCGGTTTCCCCAGGGATGGAGGGAAGAAGGAATTTGTACTGGAAAAGTAGTATTCAAGGCTTTCATCTACCCCCAAGCTCCCCAACTACTACCAGGAGGGTGGCTAAGTCACATACCAAACATCAGAGGAAAAGGGCAGGCACTGAGGCTGGCTAGAGCTCAAAGGTATCTAGGGCATGGGGAGGAGAAATTTTGAGCCCGTATCCTTAATTTCAGTTGATTTTTCCATTTTTAAGTACATATTATAATCTAGCAAATAAATTATCTGTGTAGAGATCTCTTTTCCCCCTTGTGTTTCCCTAATCTCCTAGTGCTAGACTTACATAATTCCATTATATTTTCCTGACTGCTCAGGAGGATTTTCCCAAACTATCATTTAATGTTAGCAGTTAGAAAAAAGAACCTGAGACCAAAGCCGAGCATTTGGAATGGAAATCCCTTTGAGGACGACTCTCTCTGTGTGTCTCTATCTGTTTGACTTTCCATGTATATTTGTAATCCTTCATTTGTAGGAGAGTTGATCTTTGACCAAGACCCCCCCTCTCTCCCAATGTAATCACAAGGTGTTAATGAAGTGTTAAACTAACTGTAAAGATTCTGCTACACCCTGATCCCTTTGGGGTATGTGAATAGCTCTCTGATTGAGTCTAAAAAGGAAAAACCTTTGGATGAGCAATCAAGCCAGCTATGCCCTTGAGGGCTTTAAATAGTTAAACCTTGGCTGAATTTCAGCATTTTGAGTTTGTTGGTTGAAAGAAGTTCTAAGCCTGGAGCCAGAAGTAAAGGAAAAATCAGACCTCTGAAAGGCAATCACTCTTTGTCAGGAGCAGTGAATTTCTCTCTCCTCTCCCCTCCTCCATGGGCCTTGTTGCTTTGAAGTAGGGCCACTCACTAAATCCATCAGGACACAGAACTAGATAAGACAGGAAGGCAGTCATTAAAAAGAAGAAGCAACTTTGAGAAATGAGACTCTTGACAGCAGGAAAATGAGAAATCCATTTAGGGGAGACACTACAGCAAAGAGAGGCTGCATGAGGAGTCTACAAAGAAGGAAAGTGCTTTCAGGCCCTGAAGTACCAGGTTGCCTTTACCACATGTGTACTTACTGCCACTGAGCTCTAAGTTTGAACTCACGCTCCCTGTAGCCACTGTACATATTAGTAGTTGAACATAACCCCTGTTTATGGGTGATATGGTTTTTAACAACAGTTTTACTTTGCCATTTTTAATAGATGTCTTTGCTAAGAAGTAATTGGGGCAGCTAGGTGGCACAGTGAATAGAGTGTCCCGCCTGGAGTCAAGAAGGCCTGATTTCAAATCCAGCCTTAGAGACTTACTAGCTGTATGACTCTGGGCAAGTCACTTAACCCTGTTTGCCTCAGTTTCCTCACCTGTAAAATGATATGAAGAAGGAAATGGCGAAAGACTCCAGTATCTTTGCCAAGAAAACCCTAAATGGGGTCATGAAGAGGTAGACGTGGCTGAACAACAAGAACTAATTGAGTCTGTTGACTGATTGTTAATAAGAAGCACATAAGTTGGAGCTCATGAGTTTATAGTTTTCGGAGGGCTGAACCTGAAAGAGTAATAGCCACCGTTTGGGTACCCAATCCCACAAGTTCAAATGTGAGTTGTAGAGTTGTCCCATTAGTGTGAATATCTCACATTAATTCCACAAACATTTATTAAGTGTCAACTCTGTGTTCCAGGTACTGTGTTAGGTGTTAAGGGTAAAGAAACAAACAAAGCGGTACCTTTCTTCACAGAGTTTTCATTCTATTTGAGGTAAACAACATGAGTAGATATAAATAAATACGAACTCCATGCAAAATAAATGCCAATCAAGCAGAGAGAATCGCACTAATATCTGGGAGGGTCAGGAAAGAATCCTTGTGTAGGAAGAGGCACTTGAGATGAATTTTGAAAGAAAGTGGGAATTCCAAGAGGCATAGGGGAGAAAAGTCTCTAGGCATACACAGAGGACAGGCTGTTCAAAGTTACACTTCTTAGTTGCCATAAGGAAGGACGTGGACTCAGCCACACATGCAAATTGTCACCACTGTCATTTAAAATGGGATTCAATTAATAAAGATTCCATCTGCATACAGCTTTTCAGCAGCACTGAATATCTGCTGTGTAAAGCAAGGCACCATTGTATATCAGAAAGAATATTCAGCATCAGAGGCCTGGGTTCAAATCCCATCTTTAAAATCAGGTGCTGGATTTACTGATGTATAAGGTTCCTTTCAAATCTAAATCCTATGAACAAGGGGAATCTGTACATAGACAATCAACCATGGGCTTCTTGAGGCCAAGGACCACGTGTCTGGAATACTTATTGGAAAGGAAGTTTATTACCTCTTGGACAGTGTGATCTACATGGTCATGAAGAGTCGGACAAGACTGAACGGCTGAACACCAATAACAAAATTATCTGCTAAAGGGAGAGACTTGAGCAATATTTGGGATAATATACTGTGTTTCTTTTCCAGGAGCTAGAACTGTGCTGACCAGATCTCACCAAAAAAGCCTGAGGATGCAAATGGAGCCAGTTTTGACAGATGTATGTTTCTAGGAGTGTCGTGGAAGCATGAATCAAACAAATCCCCAGGGAAGACAGGCATGGAGGTGCCACATTTCAAATTCACAATTTTTTTAAAAAATGAGGATAGTTAGCATGTATGTAGCGCTTTAAAGTTCTCCAAATATTTCTCAAATAGTCTCTCATTGAATCCTCACAAAAACCCTGGGAGGCAGGTCCTTTTGTAATCCCCATTTTATAGATGAGGGAATGAGGCAGACAAGTGAAGGGTTTTGCCCAGGGTTGCACAGCTTGTAAGTTTTTTAGGACGGATTTGGATGAACTCAGGTGTTGCTGATTATAGGGCCAAAGCTCTGGAGGTGGGGGGGCACTTAGGTTCTCCTTAGAGCAGCAGTTCTCAACCTGTGGGTTGCGACCCCTTCGGTGTGGAACAATCCTTTCACAGGGGTCACAGGGTCACCTAAGACCATCAGAAAACACATATTTCCGATAGTCTTAGGAACCTCCTCTATCCGTCTCAAGGCAGGTCCGCCCACATGCAGACACACCCACATACAACTATTAAAGGGTCGAGGCATTAGGAAGATTGAGAACCACTGGTCTAGAGTATCCATTGGACCAGGTTCTGGATCTAGGTGGTATTTTAGAGATCATTTAGTCCCAAGCTCTTCATGTTATTGATGTACAAACTGAAGCCTGGGACATTAGGGAACTAGAAGGTTAACTTCCTTGAGGGAAGGCACTTTCATTTTCGTCTTTATATTCCTGGTAGAGTTCCCAGTACTGTCTGTAGCACAGAGTAGTCCCTTATTAAGTTTTTGCTGATTGATTCCCCAAGGTCTAACAGTAAGCACAACTATATAGTTTTCTATATTAAAAAGTGATGGGATTGGACTAGATGGTCTCTAGCTGTATACAATCCTTGCACTTGTGTGGTAACAGGTATTTAAGACAAAGTTGGAAAGAGATCAGACTGTTGAAGGCCTAAAATGCCAAGCTAAATAGTGTGATTGTTACATGTAGCAATGAAAGTTCTTAAGTAGGGAAGGTTTTGAGTAAAGTAGAAGTTCAGGAAGATTATTTTGACAACCATGTAGAGGATGGAATGGATGAAAAAATGAATGAATGAAAAAACATTTTTTTCACTATTTACCAAGCACTTTGCTAAGAACTGGGCTATTATTATAAAAGCAAAGATAATGCCTGAACTTTAAGAACTTTCATTCCAATAGGAGGAGTCAACACATATAGGGTGATGGTAGTTAGGGGAGGAATATTTTGGTTTTGGAAAGTTCTTGGAATTGTTAGTGGAGAAATTTGAGGAGTAGATTCCCATAGATTTCCTATAGAAATAGTGGTGTTGATCTGATTAAGGTTCTAGAAATTTGGGGGAGGAGAGTGAAGAGAAGATGGGAGTAGGAGGCTGAAGGAGCAAGGTATGAGCACAGTAGGGAGATGCCAGTGGAAAGATAGTAGAGCCTGACTGGAGCCTGCTTAGAAATAGCAAGCTGAAATTCCTACCAAAAGAGGATTCTGGGAAGATGGTAGAATAAGAGAGGAAATATCAGTCTCTTTAAAATTCTCCCACAACTAAGGTAAAACATTACCTCAAAGTGAACTTCTAGGGGTAGAATAATTAAGTAGGGATAATGAAGTTGTCCTCCTAAGACAACTTAGGGGGACCTTAGGAAAGACCTGATCTCCTGGGTGGAAGTTTGGACCAAATGAAATACAAACACCTCCAGGCAGACTCTGTTGAATCAACAAACAGCAAACCCTGGAGGAAACTGCCTCTGGCAGCAGCTTAGTCTTCAGGAATTTTTACCTCAGGACAGTATGGGAGTCACACAGTTGAGCAAGGGCAGAGTGAAGGACCCTCAGTTGTCAGGGATGCCTAGCCCAGTTGTGCTGACCAACCTGTCCTAGCTGCAGCTTTGGGTAAGGAGGATTGAGCACAAACGCAGTGGGTGAGGCAGCAGAGCAGGAGGCTCTGGGTACTTGTAGGAGAGCAGAGTTTCTGTTTTTGGTTTCAGGACAGAAGGGTGAGTTGAAGTTTGCAGTCACAGGAAGGACCAGGGAGCAAGAGCATTTGCAGTGACAATGTAGTTGGGGGAACCCATGGCTCAGGGTCAGAGAGAAGTACTCAAGGTCAGGTCCCCAGATAGGGCTCAGAAAACACTAGTAAGAAAAACCTAAAGCCTGAGTTATCATTTTCCCCCATGTTAGAAACAGAACCTGACTATAATAATAAAAAACTGCTAAAAAAAAATTTGTATATGTGTGTATGTATGTGTGTGTATGTATAGAACAATAATAAAATGAGTAAGCAAAGGAGAAAGAACCCAACCATAGATAGCTGCTATAGGGTTAGAGAAGATCTTGATTCATACTCAGAAGAAAATAGTGAAGTTTAAAAAAACACTCCTACTTAAAAGAAAAGTATCGAATGGTCACAAGCCCCAAAAGAGTTCTTAGAAGAGCTTAAAAAGGACTTTAAAAATCAAATAAGAGAGGTTGAGGAAAAACTAGGGAAAATATAAAAGCAATCTAAGAAAATCAAGAAAATTATGAAAGGAAAATCAACCAATTGGAAAAAGAGATCCAAAAATTTAAGGAAGAAAATAACTCTTTAAACACTAGAGTTGGGCAAGGGGAAACTAATGACATTATAAGACACAAAGAAATAATAAAATCAGAAGAATGAAAAAATAGAAGAGTGTGAAACATCTTATTAGAAAAAACAATTGATCTGGAGAATATATTAAGGAGAGACACTATAAAAAAGAGAACTATTAGAAAGTTGTGAACAAAAGAAGAGTCAGATACTCTATTACAAGATTACTAAGGAAAGTTGCCCTGAAATTCTAGAATGAGAGAGTAAAATAGAAATAAAAAAAATCCACCAATCACCACATGAAAGAGATCCCAACATGAAAACTCAGAGGAACATCATAGCCAAGTTTCAAAGCTCAATTTAAATACTGTGGAGCTACAGTCAAGATGACACAAGATGTAGTAGCTTCTACAATAAGGAGCCAAAGGACTTGGAACATTATATTTCAAAGAGCAAAGATGAATTTTCAACCAAGAAAAACTTACCCAGCAAAACTGAGTTTAACCTTGAATTTTTTAAAATGGATATTTAATAAATTGAAAGACTTTCAAGTATTTGTGACATAAAGACCAGGATTCAATGAAAAATTTGACATATGATATCCAGGAGAAACATAAGGCAAACTATAAAGACCAATTATAAGACACTCAGTAAGGTTGAACCGTTTACTTCTTATATGGGAAAATGTTATCTGTATTCTTAAAAATATTATCGTTGTATGAGTATTTTGAGAGCATATACATAGAAGACTCAGGGTTGAGTTGAATATGATGGGATGATTCTAAAAAATAAAATTGGTAGGGGCAGGTAAAATGGAGCAATTATCTCATGCAAATGAGGCATGAATGGAACTATTACAGTAGAAGCAAATGGGGGTGGAGGGCTGGTAGTGCTGGAACTTTATTATCATAGGAACTGGGTTAAAGAGAAAATAATAGATAGGTAGGTAGTTGGATAGAAAGATAAGTAGATAGAAAGATAGATAGATAGATAGATAGATAGATAAAGAGACAGACACATATGTGTATATTATCTATATCTAGATATTTATGTCTATTTATCAAGAAGGATTAAGCCCTCCAAGAGCTCGGTTTCTGGTCTGAGCAGCACTGTGGCTGGGGAAGAGATAGAGAGTAAGTATATGATTGGGAATATATTTGGAGAAGGGAAGAGGCTGGTGGTAGCAGAGAGACAAATGTGGAGATAACTGTAATAGTACTGCCTGGGAACAAGCAGGACCTGACCTGGAAGGGTGATGATGGAAATGGAGAGAAGACTGATATGAGAAATTATGAAAGAACTGGCAAGATTTGGTAACTAGTTATAGAAGGAGAAGGATGAGTCAAGCACAAGTGCAGTTTAAGACTGAATGAGAAATTTGTAGGACTCCTTCTAAAAAGAAGGTAGTTCAGAGGAGGCTCTGGTTTAGAGAAATTGATAACAAGTTTTGTTTTGGATATTTTGAATTTCAGGTGACAACAAGTTGTATATGTCCAGCAAGTAACTCAAATATGGAGCTCAAAAGAGAGGTCAAGGCTGGGTATAAAGATTTGAGAGCCATCCCCATAGAGGTGATAGCTGAAGCAATGGGAATAGATGAAAGAGAGATTGTGGATTTAAAGATGTACAAAGCAGAGGGTGAAGTACTAGGTCTTATGGACATACCCACAGTTAAGAGATGGGAAGAGACAATAGGGTCAGTGTAAGGAGATCAAAACAGTTACCGAAGAGGAAAGAAAAAAAGACAGTACACTATCACAATGTTTTAGCAATATGCATTAGTGGTCATCCTATTCCAAGCACACTCCCAGGCATATGGTTTAAAATACGCAGTGTTGGTACCTTTTGTCTTAAATTATTGTAATTTCTGGGTATAAAACCCCTTTGCCCCCACCCTCCAAATTGAAGTGTTCTTTAAAACAAATAAGTCAATTAAACAAAAACATTTGATACAACAACACATAAGACAATGTTTACACCATTCTTCCTAAGTAGTCTTCTGGACTCTCTGCAAAGAAAAGAGAGATTTTTTTTCATTATCTCTTCTTTGGGACCATCATTGGTTTTTCAGTTACTCACAGTTTGGCTTTCTTTTTAGTGACTTTTTTCATTTATGTTGTTATGATTATTGAATACATTTTTCTTTTGGTTCCGCATAAGATCATACAAATATTCTGAATTCTTCTTATTCATCATTTCTTGTAGCAGAATAATGTCCCATTACGTATATTATACTTTTTTCAGCTATTCCCCAAACAATGGATATTCATTTATTTCAAGTTCTTTGCTATCACAAAAATTGCTGTTATAAATATTTTAGTTTCTGTCTCACTTCCTATATAGGTATATACCCAGTAGTGACACTGTTGGATCCAAGAGTATGGACAATTTAACCACTTTTCTTAGACAATTAGAAAGTGATATCCAGAACAGTTGGCCTAGTTTATAGCTTGACCAATATTGTATTGTTATTCTTATCTTTCCACAGCATTTCCAATGTGGATTGTTATCATTTTTGAGTATATGAGGTAAAATTTGCATTTCTCATGCCATTGATAATTTGGAGCATGGTTTTATATAACAGTTTGTAATTTGTAATTCTTTTGTTTGAAAAATTCATACCCTTTGACCACTAATGTCTTAGGGAATGGTTCTCAGTGCTATATATGTCAATTCCCTACATATCTTGGATGTCAGACTTTTGTCAGTGATACTTGATGCAAATATTACCCTAAGTTTGTCTTAGTCTATTATCATTTATCTTATTTATGAAAAACTTTTTAATTTTATGTAACTGAAATCATGTATTTTGTCTTCTAGGATCCTCTCTCTCTCTCTCTTTCTCTCTCTCTCTCTTTCTCTCTCTCTCTCTCTCTCTTTCTCTATCTCCATACACACAAACACACACACACACACACACACACGGGCACTTCAACATTCATTGCAGTCTCTAGGCCACTTGTGGCCCTCTAGGTCCTCAAGTGAGGCCCTTTGACTAAATCCAAACTTCACAGAACAAATCCTTTTATTTAAGGGGATTTGTTCTGGGAAGTTTGGATTCAGTCAAAGGGCTGCAGTATCAAATGTGGCCTTGAGGTCACAGGTTCCCCACTCTTGCCCTAACCTCTTAAGAATTCAGCACAATAGTATTCCATCATATTTATCTACCACAACTTGTTCATCCATTTCCCAGTTCATAGATACCCCTTCAGATTCCCATTCTTTGACACTTCAAAAAGAGCTAGAAATACCTTTGTACATTTTTAGAATTTGTTTTGCATAGGACTAATCCCTCCCTTAAGTTACTCTCCTTCTAACATCCCCTCCCTTACTTCTCCCTTTTCACTCCTATTACGTTGTTGAGTGAGGTATAGTTCTGTATGCAACTCTATATGTGTTCTTCCTTCTTTTGATCAGTTCAAATGAAGGTGAGGTTCAAATGTCAGTCACTCCTCCCATCCCCTCCTTCTTATTTGTATACATGTCTGTCTACTGGTGTATCCTGATTATGAGATAATTTCTCTAATCTTTTTTTTTTCCCATCCCTCCCAGTGTTTTCCTTTTCACTTCTCTTTCCATTTTTTCTTAAGACCATCAAGACATAACAGAACAACTAACTAGGCTAATTAATTAATTGATTGCTCATTACCTGGAAACTGTCTCAGGTTTTTCATCAATTATATCTGCCGCTTTATAGTGGTAAATGCTAAATTATGTATCATCCTAACTGTTACTTGTCAGTACTTGAATTCTTTCTGGTTGTTTGCAATATTTTTTCTTTGACCTAGATACTCTGGATTTGGTTATGAGGTTCTTGGGAATATTTGTTTTGGGGTTATCCTCAAGAAGGTGATAAGTATATTCTATTTCTACTTTGCCCTCTGGTTCAAAGAGATCTGGGCAGTTTTCTTTTAAGATGAAACATAATGTCCAGGACCTTGTTTTGGTTATAGTGTTCAGATAGTCCAACGATTCTTAGTTGTTTTTTTTTGATCAGTTTTCTAGGCCAGTTTATTTTTCTATAACATCTTACCTTTTAGTTTCTACAGCCTTTTGATTTTCTTTTAATATTTCTTGTTGCTTCATACAGTCATTAGTTTCTATTTGATCTAGTCTAATTTTTAAGGAATTTGTTGCTTGGGCAAGGTTTTGTATCTCTTGTGGCAAACTTTTCATTCACTTTCCAATTCTTTCTTCAAGAGCTTTCTTTTCTTTTCCAGCATTTTCCTCAAGTGCTTTCATTCCTTTTATAAAAACATTTTGGGAGCAAAGATGGCAGCGTAGCAGCAGCAACATATTGCAGCTCTCACATAGCCACCCCAAAATACCCATAAAATAGGACTCTAAACCAATCCTAGAACCCCAAAATGCACACAAAGATACTTCCCACTAAAGTCAGCTCAGCTATGAGGAACCATATCAGCACTGCGAACCAAAACCAGCCTGGCCTGAAGCCGCGGCTGTGCCCCGGGGGCGGCTGGGCAGGAGAAGCTTCTCAGGTGAGATTAGCACCAGCTT
>JAQQSV010023670.1:0-10333 GCA_028646515.1 Pseudochirops corinnae
GGCACATGGCAGGTGTTTAATAAATGCTTGTTTCCTTCCTTCCTCAACTGAAATGGGCACAATCATAGCACTGACCTCCCAGTGTTGTTGTGAGGGTCAAATGAGATAATATTTATAAAGTAAGTTGCAAACCTTAAAGCACTCTAGAAAAGCTAGCCACTAATTATTGTAATAGCTCAGCTAGGTGGCGCCATAGTGGATGGAGTGTCTGGCTTGGAGTAAGGAAGACTCATCTTCCTGAGTTCAAATGTGACCTCGGATACTCACTAGCAGTGTGACCCTGGGCAAGTCACTTAACCCTGTTTGCCTCAGTTTCCTCATCAGTAAAATGATCTGGAGAAGGGAATGGCAAATCATTCTAGTATTTCTGGAAGAAAACCCCAAATGGGGTCATAACAGCAATTATTGAAAAGCTACCTTCTGCAAAGCACTTTTAGGTTTGCAGAGCTCTTTCCCTATATTATATCATCGAGTCCTCACAATTCCATCGGGTTGGTGCTGCTAGCATTATCACCCCCAGTTTTCAGTGATTTGGCCTGGTTTGAGCAACAGCTTAACCTCAGAGGTGGGATTCAAAGCCTGCTCCCTTCTGATTCTGTGTTCAGAGTTCCTTCTATACCAGGAATGGGGAACCTTCGAGCAAAATCCCCTTAATAAAAGGATTCATTCTGTGAAACTTGGACTCAGTCAAAAGGCCACACCCCAGGACCTCGAAGGCCACATGTGGCCTCAAGGCTGCAGGTTCCCCAACCCTGTCCTATACCATTCTTCCCACCCCTTCTCTCTAATTGCCCCCTCGGCATTATTCCATTGCCTTCACGCCAAAGTTGACATGCCCAAAATCAAATTTGCAGGATTCTAGGTTTGGAGCCAAAAGGGACCTCACAGATCCTCTAATCTCACCCCTTCAAATTACAGGGGTGTGTGGGGGGAAACTGAGGCCCACAGAAGAGCAGGGCCTAAGGATCACTAGTCTAGAGCCAGAAGGGACCTCACAGGCCCTCTAGTCCAATTTCCTCATTTTTAAGATGAATAAACTGAGGCTCAGAGGAGGGAAAGGGCTGAGGGCCATAATCTTAGAACTCTCAGGGTCCCCAGGGGCCTTTGGATCACGATGACAGAGCTCAGAGGCATTGAGGCCCACCTCCTGGATTTGCAGCTAAGGCCCAGGGAAACCCAGTAACTTCATTCCTCTCCCCTCCTCCCCCCAGTGCATGCCAGCTTGCCACCTCCCCACCCTCCCTGTCTCTGGCCATCACACCATCCTTCCAGTTACTCATCCCTGAATCATCTTTATCTCTTATGTTCAATCAGTCAACAGATGCAGTCAGCATCTCCTTCCACAATGTGTTCTTGAACATCTCTCCTCTCTTTTCTTGCTTCTTGACACACAGCGACTCTCCCCAAATAGCAACCATCAATCACAATTGTAGGGTGCTTTAAGGTTTACATAAGGAGTATTATCCCCCCTTTACAGATGAGGTGACTGAGGCTCAGAGGGCCCTAGGTGATTCCCCCCTGACCACAGAGGGTATCTGGATCCCTGGGATATGGGATTTGAGGACACTCATGGCCTGGAATGGGGGGGTGGTGCATCATGCAGGATTAAGCCAGCCTGGCCTAGGACACGGGCTCTCTATGTCTCTCTCTGTCTCCCTATGCCTCACTCACTAGTAACCTCTTCATCCAGGAGTCCCAAACAGGCTCATCTCTGCTCCAGTCTTCCTGGAAATCCTACTTTTGAATGAACATAGAGGAGGGATGGGAACTGGGGTTTGATTCAGACTTTGTATCCAAGACCTGCCTAAGAACCAGGCCTGGTCCTTTCTGGGATTTCTGGAGTTACCTAGTCATCATCAGAATCTCCACATTCTGGTCCTGTGCCTTTCTTTCTCCCACACTCAGCAAATACCTTGCTTTTTAGTAAGTCTGGTCTGCTTCTTGTCCTTCCTGCTCTTGGTGATGGACTGGGGCTGTTTACCCTATTCAAGAAAGGTCATCTTATTCCTGTGCATTCTGTGGTCTGGAACATAAAGAGGTGCCATATATTTTGTCAAAAGTGGTTTCTGCAGCTGTTGACACAATCATGTTATTTTTCTTTGTAGTGAAGGTTGAATTGACTACTAAGAGTGAGAATGAACCCAGGGATTCCCTGAAAACTTCTGTCGACTCCAGGGACAGCATGACTCAGCATTTGGAAGCCCTGGACATGAAGAGCTCCCTGGCTGTTCCAACCATGTGGTGACCCAGTCTGGAAGGACTCGGCATTTTGGTATGTGTGTAAAACCCAAGAAATTCCTTGGGTGTCCCCAGCCCATGACATTGTATAGGGGGTGGGACATTATGACAGTTCAAAGAAAAGACAGTTTCTGGCTTGATATCTTTGCTTGGAATTGAGCAAGTGGCTAAGACTGTCTCTACACTGCCCACGACAGAGGCGAGGGAAAATGGACTGTTCAGGGAGCATGGACTCAACTGGTCAAGCTTGCCTGTGTACCCATTAGGCTGGCCTTTCAGATAAAGGTTTCCTTTCCTCAACAGGTGACCAAGAATCAGCCTCAAGGAGGATGTACCCAGACTTTGAGGTGACCTTGGGAGCTCTGGAGGGCCTGGCGCATTGACTGAAGCTGACTCACAGCAAGAGGAGTTTCTTCATCAAAGAAAATGACCACAACAAAAGAGTGGTCCAAACTTGGCCCCTTTTACCCATAGCTAGGTGTTTAGATAGATGCAGGGTTAAGGCGAAATGTTAAATGCTTACTCAGAAGTCCTGCAAATGGCTTTGTGTTCTAATGAGGTTTAAGTATCAGCATCCCAGCAGATTATAACCGTAGCGATTAGTTAATGGATCTTATTTTAACTTTGTTCTTGGCAAATGTGGGCTTGTGACTGCTCTGTGTTTTAGCATTCCTTCTGTGTGTAGTAAGTAAATAACTGTCCCATACCTGATTCATACTTGTAACTCTCCCCTTTTGAAGAAACCCTAGACATGAAACTAAGCTTTAAATGGTATATCCCTTGGGATCCTAGAGTGGGGGGATTAATAAGACAAGAAAGATGAGAAATGGGAAGTCAGGTTCCCCCTGGCCTGAGCTCAGGCCGAATCTTATGTCTGTTTTCAGAATAAAGGGGCCCCTTACTGGAAAAAGAAGAACTATAGTATCCCCTCTTCCCCCCACAATCCTGTGGGCCCAGCAGGGGTTCCTTAATGTTAGATGTTGTTTTTGTAATTAATATACACATGATTTTCCCAATATTGAACCCACCCTTCATTCCTGGTATGAAGCCAACCTGGTCATAATCTATAATCTTTTAAATCTATTGCTGTAGCTTCTGCTAATATTTTATGCACATTATTTTCGAGTAGATCTTCATTAGAAATCTTGATCTATGATTTTATTTCTCTGACATCTCTCCCTGTTTGAGGGATCAGAATTGTCTCTTAGAAGGAATTTAGTAAGGTGCCATCTTTCTCTAATTTTTTCTCAAATATTTTGTTATTTTCCAATTACACGTCAAACTAAGATCAATTAAAGACCTTAGCTTGAAAAGGCCCAGGTCCCCCACTGCATCCTGAGCCATCTCCAGTCATCCTGATCGATATCTGACCACTGGACGCAGATGGCTCTGGAGGAGAGAGTGAGGCTGGTGACTTGGCAGTCCTGCCTCACTTAAGTCCGATTCACTTACATGTCATGGCATCACTTCCCTGATGTCATGGTCCTCTTCAAGAACACAGGACAAACAACAACAAGCAAGCAACAAGTAAAAGGTTTTTAACATTTGTTTTTTAACGTATTGAGTACTAAATTCTCCCTCCCCCCCTTTTTTGCAAACAATTTGTGCAAAATTTGAGTGAATTATTATTTGAATATTTGGTATAATTTACTTCTAAATCTGTCTGGCTCTAGGGGTTTTTCTCTGGGAGTTGATATGCAGCTTATTCAGTTTCTCTGTTCTGAGACTGGTTTATTTAATCTCCATTTCTTGTTCTGATAGTCTGAGTATTTTGCATTTTTGTAAATATTCCTCCATTTAGTTTTGAATATTTTTCCTGGCCTATAATTCAGGAAAATAGTTTCTAATAATTTTCTTCATTTCTTCTTCATTTGTTGTGAGTTCTCCTTTTCTGTCTTGGATATTGGTGATTTGATTTCTCTCTCTCTTTGCCTCTTTCATCATGTTAACTAATGGTTTGTCTGTTTTATTAATTTTTCCCCCCAAAGCACATAGTTTTATTTTATCATTTAGTAGTTTTTTGTGCCTTTGTTCAATTTTATCTCTTCTTTGATTTTAAGTATTTCTATTTTTGTATTTAGTTGGGCTATGATCATTTGTTGCTTTTCTAGTTTATTTAGTTGCATGCACAATTAATTGATCTGATCTTTATCTTTTTTGTTAAGGAAAGTATTTCGTAATATAAATTTTCCCTTAAGGACTACTTTAGCTGCATCCCAAAAGTCTTAGTATGATGTCCCTTTGTTATCCTTTTATTTAATGAAATTAATCTATTGTTTCTATGTTCTGTTAGTTGCCCCACCAATTCTTTAAGACTAAGTAATTCTCTTTCCATTTTCAGTTTTAATAGTTTCCTCAGAAGCCCTTTATTGATTATAATTTTTAGTATATTGTGGTCAATAAAGGATGTGTTTACTATTTTGGCTTTTCTGATTTTATTTGTTTTTAAATCTTTATTAACCATATGGTTATTTTTTTCAAGAAAACAAAGTTATTTATTGTCACACAGCTTCATGTTGTTAAAGAGGAGTGTACTTTACTGTACAGAGGAGCGCATTTTTGATTTACAGGATGTTAACACAAGTCCAAGTCCAAGGTTTCTTGCAGAGCATTGTAAGCATTTCCCAACCATCATTCTTGACTCAGCTTAAAACAGTCCCCTTTTACTTCTGAAGGAATGTAGTTAGAGACAATGCCAAATACTGATGAGCAACCCATATGATCAATTTTGAAAAGGTTCCCTAAAAAAATTGAGATATATATATTCCTTTATATGCCCATCTAGGAATCACCAAAGATTTCTCAAATCTAACTTTTTTTAAAATTCTATCCAGATAATTAACTCTTTCTTATTTATCTTTTTGATTAGAGTTGTCTAGGTCTAAAAGGAGAACTTTGAGGTCTCCAACTATTAGAATTTTTCTGTTTATTTCTCTCTATAATTCAATCCTAAAATGAGGCACCTGAAACAGAACACATTCCTCTGTCTGACTAGATGAGAGTACAGTGTGATTATTCACCTCCCAATTCCTATGCCTCTCAATGTAGCCTAGAATCATATTAACTTTTTTTTTTTTGCCATCCTATGAATGAGTAAAAGAATGAAAATCAGTTATTAAGCCCTTACTATGTACCAAATGTAGCTAGGTGGCTCAGAGGATAGAGTGCCAGGCCTGGAGTCAGCAAGACCTGAGTTCAAATCAAGCCTTAGACATTTACCAGCTGTGTGACCCTGGGCAAATCACTTAACCCTGTTTGCCTCAGTTTCCTCATCTGTAAAATGAACTGGAGAAGGAAACAGCAAACACCCCCAGTACCTTAGCCAAGGAAACCCCAAATGGGGTCATGGAGAGTCAGACACGACTAAAAATAACTGAAGGATAACAACAAGTGTGCCAATGTGCTAAGTGCTGGAGATACAAAGTCAAAAGCAAGACAGCCCTTACCCTGGAGGAGCTTGTATTGTGGGGAGAAGGAGGCAGCAAGGGGAGGGAGGAAGGGAGGAAAGACAGAAGGGAGGGAGGGAAGGAAGAAGGAGAGAGGAAGGAAGAGAGGAAGAGAAGGAGGAAGGAGGCAGCAAGGAAGGAAGGAAAGACAGAAGGGAGGGAGGGAAGGGAGGAGAGAAAGAGAGAAGAAGAGAAGGAGGAAGGAAGGAAATAAGGGAGGGAGAGAAGGAGAGAGAAAGTGTTTGGGATGAAAAATATCCTTCATCCTTAATTTAATGAAAAGAAATAAACACAGAGATCTCTCTTAGGATAAGAACAGGACTTTACTCTCTTCCCTGGGAGAAGAGAGAGGTCTTCCCGGTGACTCATCATGGAGAAGAGGCAAGTTACAAAGGATAGTGTGGTAATTTATAATCTAACTTAGTCAAGACCCCTCCCCGACTGTTTCCTCTCTCATTGGTGGAGAGGCATACTTCACCAAATTCTTCCCCAACTGGGACAGCAAGGAAAGAGGAGGGGAGGGTCCCATCAAAGTGGGAAAACAGACAAAGGAAGATAAAAGTGATTGACAGAAGCAATTTGAAAAGTTAACCACCCCAAATTGAGAAGTTTTCACTTATCCCATACAGAAGGAAGGGATGAAGAGGAGGAGGAAGGAAGGGAGGACACAAGGAAGCACACATTTTTTAGGTTCCTACCATGTGCCAGACACTGTGCTTACAGCTTGATGAATAATATCTCATTTGATCCTCATTGCAGCCCTGGGAGAGAGGGGCTATTATTGTCTTCATTTTATAGCTGAGGAAAGTTAGGCTGACAGAAATGAAATGACTTG
Organism: Pseudochirops corinnae; assembly: GCA_028646515.1. Lineage (NCBI taxonomy): Eukaryota > Metazoa > Chordata > Mammalia > Diprotodontia > Pseudocheiridae > Pseudochirops > Pseudochirops corinnae. The sequence continues at coordinate 6,520 of JAQQSV010023670.1, forward strand.
CTCAGAGTCACACAGCTCATAAATGTCTGAAGCCAGATTTGAACTCAGGTCTTCCTGGGTACAAAGGCAGCCCTCTGAGCCACCTAACTAAGGAGTAGTGGCCAGGGAAGGGTGTTTTGGTTCAGTAAATCACAGGGGTGGTGAGTGGAACCCTAGGAGAGACAATGACATACCTTTTCCAGAAGCAGTGGTCATGTTGAATTGATTACTAGGTGTATTGGGGAAGAAGTGACTTATACTGAGCTTGTGGTCCATCATACCCCCAGATCTTTTTCAGATGAACTGTTACATAACCACATCTCCCCCATCCTTCCTGGTGAAGGTGAGTTTTTGAGCCCAAGGGTTGGTCTTTACATTTATTCCTATTAAATTTTACCATATTAGATTTGACCCATTATTCTAACTTGTCATCCCTCCTACCTGGGTTTCACTCGTACATTTGAGAAGTGGGCTTTTCAGTGCCTTTAATCAAACCACAGAAATGTTAAACAATGCAACCTCAAGCACTCTACTAGAAACCTCTTTCTCAGTAGACATGGAACCATCTACTCTGTGAGTCTGATCTGAGGCCAGATTTGAAGTCAGGTCTCCCTGACTCCAAGTCTGGTGTTCTCTCTACTGTATAAGCTTCTTGAGGGCAGGGACAAGGACACTTTTGCCTTCATATCCTCAGGGCCCAGTTTAGGGTCTGGCACAAAGCAGGTGCTTAAGAAATGGTTATGGAATGGAACAGCATTTTGTGGTGGAGGTAGACTTGTGACAAGTCCTGGGAGTTAAGGCCATTAAGGAAGTGAGAGTGGACTGGGGTGGGAGTGGAGGAGAAGACTGGGAGCAGATGCTGAACAAATTGGGGAGGAGAAAGAGTATATATGGTGATCTATAGATGATGGCAATGAGGGGCTGGACAGATGGAGAAATCATTAAGGGAGGAGAGAGGACTGCTGGTTGATGCTGGCAGAGAAAGGGTGGAGACTTGGGTGTTCTGAAGCAAGCACTTCTTGGTCATCTGGGAGAGGGTATGAGAGAAGGAGCAGGGAGCCTTGGAGAAAATGTTGACAGATATTGATGTCAAAGAGCTTACAGTATGTTGGGGGAAGCCATATGTACACATATAAATTAATTCAACATATATACAGAGTAGTTAGGAGGTGATTTCATATGGTTGTTGTTCAGTCATTTTACAGCTGTGTCTGATTCTCTGTAACTTCATTTGGGGTTTTCTTAGCAGAGATACCAGAGGGGTTTGCCATTTCCTTCCCCAGCTCATTTTACAGATGAGGAAACTGAGGCAAACAGGGTGAACTGACTTGTCCAGGATCACACAGATACTATGTGTCTGAGGCCAGATTTGAACTCAAGAAGATGAATCTTCCTGACTCCAGGCTGGACACTATCTATTGTACCACCTAGCTGCCCAAATTTTGGGTGGACAGAGGCACTAATAGCTGGGGGGCATGTGGGAGTGATTAATAAAGGCTTCGTGTAGGAAGTGGCCCATGAAGTCAATGTTGAAGGAGGCTAGAAATTCTAAGAGTTGGAGGTGAGGAGAGAGGTCATTCCAGGTATGGGGGCAGCCTGTTCAAGAACCCAGAGAGAGGAAGTGGTATGTGTGTGAGGGAAAGTGGCTAGCTGTATGGAGAAGTGGAGGGAGTAATGAATAAAAAGTCTGGAAGGGAGCCAGAATGTGAGAAATGTTCAATGACAAAGAGCAGAATTTTCACTTGACCCTGGAAGAAATAAGGAACCACCGGAGATTTTTGTTCCTGGATTGTCTCATGAGTATAACTTACTGATGTGACACCTGCTTGGGAAAAGCTGCAGGTGTTTTCTTTGCTGTGTTTGTTGAGTGCCAAAGAGGTATCCATGGGGCTGAAAGGACTTGACTAAGGTAAAGGACCCAGTTAGAGAGTCATGGTGGGCTGAGATGCTCCAGTAGACATTTTAAAAAGGGATGAGAGCCACTGCTTTGTGTCTTTCTCTCCTGGTTGTCCTTGGGTTTCAGTGGAAAGTGTGAGACCTGCCATGAAGTTGTGGCCAATGAAATGTGAAAAAACCCAACAGAAAACACAGCCTGAGCAATAGGATTGCACCAGCAGTCTGTGGGGATTCCAGGCTGGGGTAGGAACAACAGAGAGGGATGGTGGAGACATCAAAGAGAGCCCCTGATGATTGGGTTTTTTTCTGATGATTGATCAGTAAATGGGGGCTGTCTCCAGATAGTTCTTGATGGAATGAACCAATGAGACAGTTCCTTTTCTCCTTTTAGTGATATCCATCCTCTGCAGCCAGCTTTTGCATGAGTCCCTCTCCTTGGTAGATATAAAAAACTGAGAGCAAAGATCTTAATGAGAGTAATTAGGACAGCTGGAGAGACCTGACTGCAGAAGTGGTGGGCTGTCAGCCCCTCAGAGCCTCAGTAAACATGCTTTGTAATGTTAATGTGAATTGGAGACCTTCAAGTTATCCAAAGTTGGGCAGGAGATAAGAATCTTCCTAGGATGGGGGCTGAGCCATTATGATAAATGGGTAGTGTTTTCAATAAATTTCAAACATTCCACCCTGGATTAAATGAGAGAAGATAGAACCTGGGCTGATTTTTTGAAAGCATTATGTAGAAGGCCAAGCAGGCCGTCCACATCTACACATGGACCAGAGGAATGGGATGTCACAGGGGAGCTCCCTGGTGGCTTATGTAGAGATGGAGCTCTGAGTAGCTCTAGCTATCCACCCGCCTGCCTTCCCCTTTTCAGTGCTATGGGTCTGCCTTGAAAGAGAAGAGAACTGGGTCCACCTAAGATTATTTATTTGCTTTTCACAAATCCATAGATGTTTTCATCTGACTTAGCCAGAATCCTTGGTGTGAGGAATGATAATAGCAATAATAAGCAAGTCTATAGAGGGTGAACTTATCTTCCAATATTCTTATTCAATTACAAAAAGTTTCCTCATCTGTAAAAGGAGCTGGAGAAGGAAATGGCAAAACACTCCATTATCTTTGCCTAGAAAACCCCAAATGAGGTCATGAAGAGTCAGGCTCAGACAATAAATGTGCTGCTCACCATGCTAAGTTCTGGGGATACAAAAAGAGGCCAAAGATTGCTCTACTTACCAGCCCTGGATTCTCCCAGACCAAAACAGCCCCCCTTAGCCACCACTTCCCTTTAAAATTTAAGTTCCTGGAGGAATTGTTTCATTTTTGCATTTGTAGCTCCAAGACTTATCTCTGTGCCTAGCATATAATAGGTGCTTAATAAATAATTTTTCAATCAGTTGTGAATTTCTTTAATTGTATAAACCAAAATGTATAAGCTAATCTGCCAGCCAGGTTGTAATCAGCTATAGTCCAGTGATTCCCTTCTTGTTTTATTTCTAGGGACTGGTCATACTGATTCCTTTGAAAAAAATTCTATAGGGTCACCATGTTTGCCCTCCTGAGCCTTAGAGAGCTGATTTGTCTCTCTTCATCACCTAAATGCTGTCTGTCATTTTAGAAGTTCTAAGAAATAACTTGGTCACATGTTAAAGCACCATATAAGAGTGTGGCCAATAGTAATATGGCCTTTAATTACAACAACTTCACTTAGGTGGAGGCAAATGAGACAGTCATTTAAAGGTCCCCAGACTACCACTTCACACTTATCAGACTGACTAACATGTAAGGGAATGGAAATGATTAATGCCAGAGAAGATGTAGAAAAATAAAGACACTGCTGTATTGTTGGTGGAGTTGTGAACTGATCCAACCATTCTGGAAATAAATGTGAAACTATGCCTAAAGGTCAATTAAACTGTGCCATACCCTTTGGCCCAGCAA
>JAQQSV010023671.1:0-10333 GCA_028646515.1 Pseudochirops corinnae
TGAGCTGACTTTAGTGGGAAGTATCTTTGTGTGCGTTTTGGACTTCTAGGATTGGTTTAGAGTCCTATTTTATGGGTATTTTGGGGTGGCTATGTGAGAGCTGCGATATGTTGCTGCTGCTACGCCGCCATCTTGGATCCGCCCTCCCTGAAATTTGCTATTTAATACTTGTATAAAAGTTTAATGACTGGGTTTCTGGGCAGTGGTCACATGATACACATTTATGTTTAATTTGCATAATTAATATTTTCTCCATCACTTTTTTTAAGTGTAAAGAACTAATAAAATGATAAATTAAACTGGTTTTTATCATTTGCTGATTTCTGATGTGTAAATGCTCACACTTAAAAATCAGGTCTTGGAAGTCAGTTCTAGTTATCCCCATTCTTTCACAATATTTGACATAAAATGCAAAGATGTTTCAGAATCTGTACACAATGTAATATATTGTCGCTATTTTGACCCATAAGATGCAAAAGGCAGAAAAGGTGGAGCTATGCTATTCATTAAGTATCATGCTAGCAAAAGAAACTTGTGAAAGCTTTGAGATTGAAAATCTTTGGACAAGTATTTCAAGATTATATAAACAATCTAACTGTTACTGGAAACTGGAACTCCATATCAACCAATTAGAGATCCCTCAAAAAAGGCATGGGGGAAAATAGATAAAAAATTCTAGATTCCTTTAATCAACAAATGAAAGCAAAATTCAAAAGATTTAGGCAATCTTGAGCATTGAAGTAGCACAAAGTTAGGCATCTATATGTTCCCAAATAGTTCAACATAATGAAGAACCAAGTTAGACCTCAACTTGTCCACTATTAATATAACAAACAATAGAAAAGCTACATTGAGGAACATGACTAAATTCTAGTTCTTCTGCAAAACTGGAGAGCTGCAGGACAAGATAAGGTCATGAATTATTTTGACTCAAATGTTTCATAGAAGCACATGAATTACTAGCAAAGCGTGTTACTAGCTTTGTCCCAGATTCAAAATTGATCTTAGCACAGGGGGCCTACAATTTAAAAAAGGTTTTATGGAAACACTCCGAAAAGATGAGACACCAGCAACACCTCCAAATATGGGTCAATTCTGTGTTTATATACTTTTTACAAGGTATTCATAGCTTTACCACTAAAAAAGAAATCTATAAACAGAATAAAGCAATATTAGTTAAAGTGCAAAAATTTTATGTTAAAAGTCCAAGCAGTACAAATGGCAACTTAATACTGAATAAGTTGCTCAAATTACCATAACATTTATACTACACTTATTGATGATGTCAAACCCTTTAATTCAGTTCTGCATGCATGGTTTATTTAGATACTGAAAATGTATCAAAAAGAAATACAGAAATAGGCTGCAAATGCTAGAATCTGTGAAATACATAGGGAAAATTATTTTCTACTTTAATTATACCTCTAACATAATAATATAAAAATGTTATTAAATTTGGTATATTTTAAGGAGACAGTTAAACCACCTTACATTTCCCAGCATTAAATCCATCAACATTTCTCCTAAATAGAACTGTGACTTCCATGTAAATGAGATATTGTGCATAAACATCATAGTAATCATTTGTTATATATAGATGATATTAAGTTTTGTTACTCTTTAGAAAAATACATTGTCACTTTTCCATCTTGTATAATCTTCAATAATATCAAAATATAATTTGAACTTGATAAATTCAAAATGCTTAATTTATAATAATGAAACATAGATGCTGATACTCAATCAAAATCTTTTGACTCTCTCCTGTCTCCAAGATTAAAAATTAAATGCTCCATTTGGCATTCAAAGGTCTTCATAGTCTAGCCACCTCCTACCTTTCCAATGTTTTCACAACTTACTCCCCCACATGTACTCTTCAATCCAGTGACACTGACCTCTTGACTGCTGCATATTCAAGACATTCTATCTCTCAGATTGTGGCATTTTCTCTGTTTGTTCCCCATGCCTGTAACACTATGCCTCCTCCTCTCTAACTACTGATCCCCTTGACTCCCTTTAAGTCCCACCTAACATCTTTTCTTCTACTGAAAAACCTTCCCAAATTCTTCTTAATCCTAGTGCCTTCACTCCAATATTATTTCATACTTTTCCTATATGCAACCTGCTTTTAATGCATTTGTTTGCATATGGTTTCCCTAATTAGACCATCAGCTCTTGAGGATGTTATCTTTTGTCTCTTTTTGTATCTCCAACACTTAGCACAGAGCCAGGCATGTTAAATTGGTGTTTAATAAATGTTCATTGGTTGATGGATTAGAGTTTGAAGATAGATGTCAAATTAAATTAATGGACAAAAGCAATACTTACAAATGCCTTGGTGTCCTCTAGACAAAAGATGTCAATCATGGAGCTGTGCAAAAGAAAGTTCAGGCTATACCTGGCTACAGACTAAATGGCAGTTTGAAATCTATTGTCATGGAGAAATCACTGAAAGCAATTCATGCCTACAGAATCCTAGTTTTAAATATACTTTCAGAATTGTAAAAAATGAAAGTATTAGGAAAATATTAGGAAAGTATCCTAAAAATCATGGAATATTAACAAAACACATGACATATCACCCCAACGCAGCTATGAATTGAGGAAAGATCATCACTTCCTCTTCTAAAGAGTACTAGATATAGAGTAGGAGGACCTGCAATTAAAACTTTGCTCCATCACTTACCACTTCTGTACCCTTTGGCAACTCACTTAGTATCTCTGAGTTTCACTTCCCTCATCTGTAAAACTAGAGTTTCATTTGAGTTCTGAATCTCTAATATTAAAAAGATTGAAAGACACTCTCAAAAATGCATTGGGTACCAAATAGAAATCTTTGGAACAAGTAGATATCAATTCTTCAAGAAGACAGGTACATGCCACTGTATTTATCACAGCTAAATAAAACATTTTACTTCCCAATGAAACCTATGACATGACTAAGGTTTAAGAATGGAATTGAAAGGCCCTCTGTTCCTAATATTCACATGATATCAACATCCAATACTTTGACAAAGAAGTATTGAACAAAAGAGTGAGAAATTCAAATTTAGAGAATGGGAAGGTTTAGAGAAATGGAAGGGTTTGTAAGGGCAATTCAGAGCCAGGTCATATTCATGAATAATTATAGATGGTTTATCCTTAAGAAGCCTGGAAATAAGCAAGTTAGGGAAGTAAATATTAGAAACTATACAATACTTCACTGCAGACTGCAAAATTTCAATACCTATGAAATACCTAAGAAGACATGACCTCTTCTTAGCCATATGTGAAACTTACTGTCATTCATAAACTAATAGATAACAAATTTATATACCACAACTATCACTATCGATGCTTGAAAATTTAACCAATGAATAGAAATGGAACCAAAATAACTGAATAAAAATTTGCTCCATACAAATAAAAAACAATCTCTTTAATAATTGTTGTCATACCAAATACTCACAATTTTAAGCTGTATGTAATCAAAAATGTTTCAAAATATGGTAGATTAACTGATGGTGTCAAAACCATGTAGAACATGGATAAAATACATATCATTCCCATCATCCCATTCACTACTTGATTCACCACAAAGATGTTTTCAAAAAGCCTACAAAATAAGTTTACATCCAAATACTTTTATTCAATTAAAAAAGTCGTTATTTTGTCAACTTGTGAAGTAGCATGCAAATCATTAAATATATCTAGCACTATTTCTATTAGAAGTACATTGAAAAAAGATTAGAAGTCTGACATAAATAGCAATCACCTACAACACTTAGCTTCACTTCGTGCTGAAGTACAAGAAATTCAAATAGAAGAAACAAAAGTGTATTCTACTTTCAATCTGATGATGACTTGCATTCACATTTTTTTTTCCTTTGCAGTGTAAAATTTATACCACTGATGTTTAGAGTGCAAGGCTATCTGAAGATCTGAGAAAGTAATGATCTAGCCAGGAACTCCTATCTTAATCTCCTCATTAAACAAACCAAAAATCCTTTACGTTCCTTCCTCTTGATTTTTTTCCCCTTCTTTGCCTTCATAATTTAACAAGTCTATTTTGAACTTCTGAAATTCTTAAGACAGACCAGAGAATGTCTTGAAGAAGGCGAATAGGGTGAAGAATGGTGAGCAATCTATGATCTTGTTATTTCAAGGAAAGGAGGATGTTTGGCCACGTAAAGAAGAAAAAATTAAGGGGAAACATCACTGCTTTTTAACATTTAAAAAATATCATGTGAAAGATCAGTTAAGTGTATTATACAGCATTCCAGAGGGGGAGAAGTAGTACCATGGGACAGAAGGTACAAGCTGTTCATTTTTAACTCAATATAAAAAAAAAAAATTCTAACAATTAGAACTGTCAAAAAAAGGAATGAATTGCTTTTGGAGCGATGAGTCTCTTATCATTAGAGGTATTCCAAACAAATAGAGGCTAGACAACCCCACGTTAAGGTCTTTTAAAATCAATTTATCAATTTAGAATCAATGATCCATTTCTATTTGCCTCCTCATAATTTTAATGGGTTCTCTCTGTCTGTGACACATCCACTCTAATTTTCCCACATACTTTTCTAATACTATTTTCCAGATCTCCTTGTTTTTTATACTAATTAATGATTTACTTTTTCTCTTCCTCTGCAGTCTGCTTCTCTCTCTCCAGTCTATCAAATATTATTTTTTTCTTCTTCCCTTTAGTATAATCCCTCTTCTTATCTTTTATTATAGAAAATGAGAAAGCAGGAATGAATAATTGTTCAAGTTCACCCATGCACTAGTCTGAAAATATCTATCTCTGTAGTCATATTTATTGCATAATCAGAATAAAAATTGCATAATAGAAAATTGCCAAAGGAAAAAAAAAGTGGTTATCACCTTTCCAGTAATAGTGCTAATGGATTCCAGTTATAATGCTGCAAGACATTTTCTGGTATAAAGTACAATTTGTCTAATATATACAAAATTCAGTGTGATAGTTTCATGAGAATTTTTGCTTTGTGTCAATCTCAACATGCAGTGCAGCAACAAATTATACAGAAGTGAATAGAGCCCTTGAGAAGTACTTTTGTCTACTTCCCTCCAGGCAAGGTTATAAGACTTCCAGGGAAGGAATTCTCATTACCTCTCTTAGCAATCAAATCTAATGTTTAATTCTCCCCACATACAATGTAAGAGAGTAACTAGGTGAAAAAGATGTCACATGGAATGTGTTATAATGGTAACCAAGATGAGTAGAGAAATAGCCAAATATGAAGGAATCAGATTACTTGGCAATTTTCACAAATAGATTTCCAGGTATTATTATTATTATTATTTTTACCTTTACTTAGAAGATTCTAAAGACCAAAAAAATATCAAAGGTTAATTGTATTCTCTGAGGATTTTTGATATTTTACTGAAGTTCTATCTCTTTAAGGGGCCTAAATTTTTTTAAGCGAGAATAGTGAAAATAGATATGAAAATAACTAAAGTTTCTAGACTTACAGGAAACAAGAAACAAAAGTGTATTGCACTTTCAATCAATCACCAAGCATTTAATAAGCCCCAACTATATGCCAGTTGTAGTGTTAAACAGAGAGAATACAAATTTAAAAAGTGACATTCTCTATTCTCAAGGAGCTTACATTCTGAAAAATATACTAAATGATTCCTTAAAACACCAAGTATATTTCCCTCTATTGGGCAGCTTACTATTCATACTCATATTCCTTTATTCAATCTGCTTGTATGCATGACCTATGGTCAAATGAGAGTAAATTTCCAATCATAATACTTGAGCTTCCTTGAGGTATGTCAAAAAGCTAAAAAGATCCATTTCTCCCTTTCCAGACTATTTACAAAATAGGTGCCATCCATCAAAAGGTTGATGCTATTTGGCATCTAGACCAGCATGGTTGGGGCATATGCAATTTGAAAATGTCATTTTAAACATATGATGAATATGACCTTGGATGAACTGCTAAGGAATGAACTGAGCTAGTTCTCAATGCAACTGCCAGGCTGAGCAACTGAAGGGGCCTAGCATTATCTAATAACAATCAATAAAGGAGCTGGAGGTGAGTGAGTCAGTGATCTCTGTATTGTCCATGTATCATCAATGTAATTTTTTTTTTTGTAGAAGTGAATTAGGGATGAGGTGTAAGGCTAATAAACTAGTATCTGGTTTGTTCCAAAAAGTTTCTTAAATTGATTTCTCTGAATCTATTTTCCTTTCTTCTTCCAAATATTCTTTTTCTATTATTCCTGTATTGTCATTTTGATAAATGATGACAAATGCATTATTTTAATTAAAAGCTTTGGCCAAACACTTACCACAAAGTCTATCTCTTACTTACTAAATAAGACTTGGGGACTCATGTCAAGTACAAATGAAATGACTTGTCTAGTGTCACAGGCACAAGTTGAACCTCTACCTTGATAACTCTAAAACTAGCACTCTAAACACTATGCACACTATCTTGGACCATCACTAATGGCATAATAATTATTTAAATCTAAATACATTGGTATTTATTAGATGAATCTCTTCTATCTATTCCAGACTATTTCACTGTAGTTTAACTTATGGAATACGTCTGGGTTTTTTCTTTTAAATGCAATGAAATAAAAAAACTTGCGGTGTTTTAGAATGTCAATTTCTCTTTTGTTGCTGATACTGTTGTACAGGGAGAGGGATTCCAGATTTATGGTTTTATTTCTACAGGGAACCCCCAGGGAAGAAACTCCCTCTAACATTGTGGATCATCATCTATTCTGCAGCTCATAGTCTTACAGAATTTACTGGGACCCTGAGTAGTTAAGTGACCTTACCATGGTCAGATACCAAGTACATGTTACACAGAACTTGAACCCATGACTTCTTAACTCTGAGAAGGACTCAGTATTCACTAGATCAAGCTTCCTTTCATATGTCAAGTTAGGAGAGCCAATTTTCACTACTAGAGAGACTAAACAATCAAAGCAAATAATGGGTCACCTGAAAACAACCTTTTTTTTAAAAATGACAAATATGTATATTGGAAAATGTGCTGCCTCATTTGCAACTTAACTTGCTTCCATGAACAGGCATAGCATGCCTGAGTCACCTGTAGTGCTGCCACAACTTGTAGGTGAAATGTAGATTTATTTCTACAAAAAAAAAAAAAATTAAGGGCCTCTATACAAGGCAAATATGAAACTTCCTTTCTAAGTATTCAGTAATCAATGTTTTGCAAATCATTTCCTCAAACAGACACCTAAAAAATGTATATCGAGGGTATCTTCTGCCTCCATTAGCAAGCACAAACTATCCCTTAGCCTTTCATCAACGACTTACACTTTGGATATAAACATTTTCACTCCCTTACAGCAAGAAATCCCTTTTCTATTGAAGGAGGTATCCTCACTATAGGCTACATTTCTACTATTAACTCTCCCTTTGGTCAGAGCCTTTCTATGCTTATTCACTATTCCGTCATAATATCATTGTGTTCAAAACACTGCAAATACTCCATCTTGCCAAATCAATGAAGTGCACATTCTTTTCCTGGCATTTAAGACCCTCCACAACTGGGTGCTTTCCTACTTTTCTGACTTTGGATTATTATACTACTCCCTATCTATCCCAAATTCTAGACAAACTGAACTACTATCTTCCTCTGCACATATCTGTAACAGTAATTAATTTAGCCAGTACTTGGTCCTTAGTAACTAAGTGAAAGAGAAAGAGGGTGTGAACTCTGTCTGCTGTGTGAAAGAGGAAGAGGGCGTGAACTCTGTCTCCTATTGCTGATGTGGCAGGAGGGGGTTGGCTGAGACCAGAAGCCAGTGTGTGTGTGTGTGGGGGGGGAGGTGGTATAAGAAGAGTTCCAAGGACAGAGAATCAGAATCAAGAATCTTCCTCTTGTTGGCTCCTGGTGGAGGAAGCATAATTGTTCCAACATCTGGGAGCTGGGCTGCTGGACTGAAGAACTGAGTTGGAGTTTTCTTGACAGACAGAGAGAATTTCTCTCCCAGCATCTGGAAGCTGACTGAGAACTGAGTTGAAGTTTTTATTGAGACCAGAATCGGGTGAAGACTGAAGTTGCTGCCACCTGGAAGGCTGAGATTCCTTGTGGGTGCTAGGGCCAGCCAAACTGCTGGAGGACTGAAGAAGCATAACCAGGATAATCCTTTATTTGTTTGTGGCTTGGTTGGTCCTTGAGTTCCTGGAAACAGAAGTGGTGAAGGTTTTGAGATGTCTTTGACCCTGTGAATTTTAGTGTGTACCAAGAACTTCCTGAAGGACTTGACAAGGACCTGGGAGCTGTCTGCTTCTGAAACCAGGTGACAGTTTGTTGGATTCAAGTAGAAGCTGGGACCATGGAAGGGGATCCAGGGAATCTGAGAGACCACCTTGAGTCAAGATGAAGAAAAGGCCTCCCCTTGGATGTGTGATGAAATTGAAGTTTATTAGATACCAAAGGGTGAAGGGTTTGTATAATTTTCTAATGATTGCATTTAGTGATTAACAATACTTAGTGACTGATTGCTAGATAAGTGACTGATTAATCTATGATTGCCCCATGAGTGGAAGATTGATTATTGTATTGTGGAATGATTGAATGATTAAGAAAGGAGAGCTTCCCCTTTAGGGAAACCAGATGATTATTGTTTTGTTCTTTGTTTTAAACACTGTGGCCACTTTGGTGAAAACTAGGTGGACACTCTAATGTTAAGCTGCCGTGAACACTATATTGTGATTTTCTGTGATAAGATATAATGTTGTGAATATTATATTGTGATTTGTTGTGAATGTTTGCCTTGATTTGTAATGGAATAAATGGAGTGTTCACTATACTGTGTAATCAGAACTTTAAAAGCTATTCACAGTAGCATTCTTTTGGGAAGCTGCCTGTGCATGGCATTACGATATCTCACCCTTTCCTACTTTTATGCAAGCCAATAGTTTAGAATCTATGAGAAGACAGGGAAAAGTTTTGGAAAGAATTGTAGCAATGGAAGGGTTTTGCTTCTTACTAATGAAGGAAATTAAGGAAATACTTATGTCAATGAGATTATAGACCCATGGGAGTAAGGAAATATGTTTTAACAAAATTTTGATGTCTACCTAAACATCAATAAATGAATAAGAAGATGGCCTCCTTCTTCATAATATTTAAACATGCATATTCTTATATTTATATGTGCACATATGTGGTATATATAAACATATATGAATATACATGTATACATATTTGTGTACATATCCATACACACATACATTATACATATTCATACATACACATATCAAATGAATTGACACAATAGATAGAATTCTAGTTTGGGAGTTAGGAACCCCTGAGCTCAAATCCTGCCTCAACTATCTCCTAATTATATCACCCTGTGCAAATCAAATAACTCTGCCTGCTTCAGTTTTCTCATGCATAAGATGGAAATAGTAATAACACCTGCCTCTTATGGTTGTTTTAAGGATCAAATGAAATAACATTTTTGTAAAGTACTTTGCAAATTTTAAAGTAGTATTTAATGTTATCTAGGAGGCAGGAGGCAGCAGGTAGCCCAGTGGACAGAGCTCTTGGCTTGCAGTCAGAAAGATCCAAGTTCAAATCCAGTCTCGCATACTTCTTACCTTTGTGATCTTGAGCAAGTCACTTAACCTCTGATAATCTGACAAAATGAATCCATTGGAGAAGGAATGGCAAACCACTCCAGTATCTCCGCCAATATAATACTAAATGGGGTCTCAAAGAGTCAGACATGACTGAAAAATGACTGACTCACAACAATTATTAAACACCTACAAATTAAATACCTATACATGCATATATATGCAGGTAGGCATATTTATATACACCTATATATGTGCTTCCTTTGATCATTTCCATGGTCGAACAGCCTAACATGACTAAAGAAATTAAATATGCAATTGAAAATAAACTGGTTTCTCACTTGCCAGAGATATGAGTATAATTGACCCTTTAGTCCTAAAGAGAGGCTAAAAGAGAGACTGATTCTGATGGAAAATTGGTTGGGATGGAATATAATATATACCTACAACCTCTACATCCTTTTAAAAGCTTCCTGCACAATCCTGCCCACTATTAGTTTCTGGCCTTGGTTGAATACTTAGTAGCTACCCACTTCTTTCAAGAAATTTCCTCATTCCTAACTCCAGTGTTGAATGATTGAGATGGAAAAGTACAAGAAAAGAAAGGTAAGATTCACACCAATAGTTTTGAGAGTAAATTGAAAAGGACTGAAAATCCAGAATTCTATAAAAAGGATGAAATTCATAGAGCTGTAATTCTACACAATCTGATTAAATGCACATACCCTACATTTAGTTAGGGTAGATTATTAGAAA
>JAQQSV010023672.1:0-10333 GCA_028646515.1 Pseudochirops corinnae
TCTTCAAATTTTGCCATTTTCCCCTAATGAAATGTATCATACACACACACACACACACACAAAAGTTGAAAGAGGATAATTGGTGAAAAATAATATATTTCATATTTTTTCTGCTTTCAGCCATCATCTAGAATATATTACATTAAAAAAAATACTAAAAATGTTATAGGGCAATGGACTTCCTTACTAGGTAGAAAGTACATGGATTGGAGTGAAATTACAATAGTTTTTCTATTCCTGTTCATCAAAACACTAAAGTCCATATCAGATTGAAAAACAATCAGAGAATTTAATTAGAAACCAACACCATTTATATTATATTCTGCAGAACTAGGGGAATTCTAGGAGGCAGTCATCATCACTAGAAAAAAAAAAGGCAGAGATGGAAAAACTGTGACCCTGAGGCCACATGTGTCCTTCAGGTTGGCTGTTTGACAGAGTCCAAGTTTTATGCAACAAATCCTTTTATTAAGGGGATCTGTTCTTTGATGTTTCGATTCAGTCAAAGGGCTGCACTTGAGGACCAAAAGGGCCACATGTGGCCTTGAAAACACAGGTTTCTCAACCCCAAGTTGTAGGTAATCCAGGCTGAGACCAAACAATGTGAAATATCCCACTCTCCCACAAAAAATGACAATAAAGATTGTTCTTGACAACATGTTATTAAAGCTGGAAAGAGGATTAAAGCAAAAAGAGCATGAACAAGTTTCAAAATGATGCGGGATAGGATTTGGGGGGATTTCTAATGAGAAATCCTTTCTAGGTTCGCGTCTGAAAAGAAATACAGGCTCAGCTGTCTTTTGGTAGATTTACAAAAGTTTATGGATTCACAGTACAAAAATGGGTAGGGTGAGGAAACCTGGCTAGGAAAATCTTGCAAGGGGCAAAGCGGGGAGTCAGAGAAAGTCTGGAAGTGTGACGCTCTGCAGCTGTCAGATGGCCTACCAGAATGCCTACCTGACCTGCCAGAAAAGGCTAGAGAAAGCTACCTACTACAAAGGACCATCTGCGAAGTTCTAAGGGCCAGAGGGGCATTTTTAAAGATACAAAGCTGTCAATCATAAGTTCATTAGGCTAATGAGGTGTTCAAAGGTGGAGTGGTTAATACTTAAAGGGACATACACCCTTGACATTAACTGCACATGTGTTTTACCCATAATACACTGGGAAAAACAGCAGGAGGGAAGGGGCAGGGGGTGTGGTTTGAGCCCTGAAACATCATAAGGTCGACCAGTGGTCAGATTTGAAGTCAAGTCAAATGAGGGGTTCCCATGCTGATTTCAAGTGTATGGGTTTGGTTTGCTAAGACAAAAGGAAGTACTACCTTGAATGAAGAGTTAATGGTTTGAGAGGAAATACCTCTAAGCTGGGGCAGGGAAAGCTGGGGGAAGGGGAGAAAGAGTTAAGAAATGTGGCTTTTACAGCTTAACACAAAACTGAATGAATTAAAATCATAGTTACCCCAAAATATTACATAGGCCATTGAGCACCTCTTCAAAAACATAGTACAAAACTAACTACATAATAACTCTAAGAAGAAATTCAAAGAATAGAAATGGATTTTCCACAAGGACTACTTAAATATTCAGAAGAAATTTGTTTTGAAATTAATGTTCTTCTGGAAAGAACTAAAAGGAAAAGAAATTTCTTGAATAAGAAAATGATTAGTTAATTATACTGAGCAATGCATTAACATGATAAAAATATTTTTCTAGTATTTCTAATCACCCCTGCTCCATTCTAGCTTTTTATTGAATAAACACAGAATGGAAATATTTCAGTTTTCTTTAGTGTAAATCTCCCTGAAGAGGAATATTTTTCTTTTCCTTTCTTAGGATACTGAGAAGATGATGGAAGTAGAAGATGATGGGATATAAGATACTGGAAATATATCTTTTTAGAAGGAGATTTCAAATAGAAAGAAAGAGGAACAGTTGAGATGAAGGTTAAAGTGTCTACCCCATTAACATAATGTATGATAGAAATTTTCCTAAAATCTTAATGGAGTTTAAAGTTTTAATAGCTTAAAATTGCATTAAGATATTTGGGATGTTTTGTATTTTATGTAGTAAGAAACTGTGTGCTTTATATTTTTAAGTATTTCTATAATATCAGTCAAGCAGTTTCCTAAGTCTACAATTCTTTGACTCAATTTCTGAAGTATGAACATTGTATCTCAGTATCCAAGGAATACATAAGTCTATAGTTAATATTTTAATGCAAACAATACCAGTATAAAGCTTTAGGATCTCAGGGTATTTAAGCAGATTTTCTATTCTCAAATGCAAATAGTTATTTCACAATGTAACAATTCCATTATTCTTTTTATTGAATGGTTTTGGATGCTGTTTCCCCAATCATACCCAGTTCCTTGATAGCAGGGGCTATCCTTTGACCCTTTTCTTTTTCATGATCTCTTAGCACAGTACTCTGCATAGAATAAGCTCTTAAAAAATATTTGTTGATTTACTAAAAGTAAACAGTATGTGAAAAGCAGAATAGAGAACAAATACTAAAGGAATTCTGAGGACAAAATTCTTCATTAGTTGTGAAAAATGAAAGCATCTTGAAATGAAAGGAAGACAGATTTGAGATGAACCTTGAAAGATGAACAGGACTAGGACAGATAATTTGAGGAAAAAACAAAAAGCAAAAAGCCTTACAAAGAAGTATATGCATATGTGTATGTGTGTGTGTGTATAATATATATATTATATATATAAATGTGAGGAAGCAAAATATGATACAAGGAAATAGTAATGAATTCAGAGAACTTCAAAATTTAGATTCAGATATTTGAACCCTGCAACTATCTCTTCTTCCTAAGAGACCCAGAATAAGTCACTATTTTTTCTTATATTTCAGTTATTTCAGGCATGTAATAGGCAGAAAAGATTGTAGAGGGGGTTGAAATAGAAAATATATGTGTCCTTTTCATTTGTAATTCTCAGATCGTATTCATATACTTAAATTCAATAGATCATTTTGACTTGAGTAAAGGGATTAGACAGGGGTGGGGAAAGTTTTCATGCTGGAAGATCATATTAATATTTAGCTATAATCAAATTAGAAACTTCAATTAGATATACTTTAAAATGGACATTATTATGCAAAATTCTAACTACTATGTACTTAATAATTTCAAAAATGAAAACTATCTGTTAATTTTAAAGTTAATTAACTTTTTTGACTTTTTGTTTCTGTTGTTGCTGTTGTTGAAAAGTATTTGAATATTTGGTTGTAGCACGGAGCTCTGCAGTTTCAGTTGATCCTCTATGTAGTTATCACTCATTTGTTACCTTAAGGGTGCCTTGATTTAGATTAGGTAGGAAAATATATATTCCCAGCAATAACTAGTTGAAAAGCAACAAAGTATTTTTTGTGCATGTTCCCAAAAGTGGAGTATTCTATTGCATTTTTCAAAATTTCAATTGTATCTTTCTTAGCATTGAACAATGACTTTAAAATGTCATCTGCTGAAAGCTCAAGCAATCGTATCTGTTGTTCTTTAGGTACCTTGGGGATATAAACTAAGTGAGACTGAAACACTAATTTGAGTGTGATGGCATGCTTTTCAAAGTCAGTGAACTTTTCATTATATTCTCCAATTAATAGGTTTTTAACAGCACCGTATTCTTCAAATGATTTATCTATATCATCATGCTCATCGGTGACCTTTGTTAACTGAGGAAAATGTTCATTAGAAATTTTCTTTTGAAGAAGAAATGTATTTTTTAAAGATACCTTTTTTTGAAGGGGTGGAGCTAAGACGGAGGAGTAAAAGTAAGGACTTGCTTGAGATCTCCCTAAAAGCCCTCCAAATACCTGACTGAACAAATTCTAGAGTAGCAGAAGCCACAAAATGACAGACTGAAACAAACTTCCAGTCCAAGAGAATCTGGAAGGTCAAAAAAGAAAGGTCTATTGTACCAGGCTGGAAGAGGAATGTAAGCCAACATGGGCCACACTAGCAGAGACAGGGCTGGAACAGGTCATAGGGTACTGAATCACTGGCAGCTGCACCACTTTCAAGACTTCTCAACACACAAATGCCAAAGACAACTTGGAAGGTAAGTAGGAAAGGTCTCTCATCAGGGTGAGAGAGGAGCATAGTCTGGGCCCATTCCCAACCAGAGCCTCAGAGTGGTGGCAGCTGCTGCTGCACTGGAGACTGCTTCTGGAGCTCTCTGCCTACAAACATTGGGAGAAATGAGCAGCTGATTAGAGGGGGATTGCAGGGGTCTCTTTGCTGGCTCTGAAATAGGATTCTCTTGCTTTGCCCATGCCTGGAGCTGGGTCACAGTCCTAAGATGTGGTCTCAGGGTGAGGAGGTGTGCTAGTATGGTGGCAGTGGAGAAGGTATCCTTCTCACAATTCCAAGGAAGAAAAGAGTCCTTGTGGCTGCTCACAGATCAGAGCACAGGCCAGAAGAGGAGCAAATACCTCTATTTTGATCATACCACCTTGGAATAGCTGAAAATGTACAGGCATCTGGAAATATTTCTGAAAACAGCTGCACAAAACCCCTGAAGTTTATGGCAGTACACCCTCCACTTAACAAGCAGTTCAAAAATCAAGTAATTGTCTAGGAAAATGAGCAAAGAGTGGGGAAAATCAGAATATAAAATCTTACTTTCTTGGTAACAAGGTAGTTACATACTTCTTTGGTGACAAGGAAGATCAAACCATACAACTAGAAGAAGACAACAAAGTAAAAGCTCCTACATCCAAAGCCTCCAAGAAAAAAAAAATTCATCGGTCTCAAGTCGTAGAAGAGCTCAAAAAGGATTTTGAAAATCAAGTAAGAGAAATAGAGGAAAAATAGGGAAGAGAAATGAGAATGATGCAAGAAAATCATGAAAAATGAGTAAACAACTTGCTAAAGGAGACCCCAAAATTACTTAAGAAAATAACACTCTTAGAAATTGACTAACCCAAATGGCAAAACAGGTCAAAAAAGCCAATAAGAAGGAGAATGCCTTAAACAGCAGAAATGTTCAAGTGGGAAAGGAAAGCTCACTTAAGAAAACAAACCCCTCAAAAATTAGAATGGAACAAATGGAAAATAATGTTTATGAGAAATAAAAAAAAATATTTATAAAACAAAACCAAAAGAATGAAAGAATAGAAGACAATGTGAAATATCTCATTGGAATTACCAGTGACCTGGAAAATAGATCTAGGAGAGAAAATTTAAAAGTTATTGGACTAACTGAAAGCCATGATAAAAAAACAAAAAGCCTAGACATCAACTTTCAATAAAATATCAAGGGAAACTACCTTGCTATTCTTGAACCAGAGAGCAAAACAGAAATGGAAAGAATTCACCAATCACCTCCTGAAAGAGATGCCAAAAGGAAAACTGCTAGGTCTATTGTAGCCAAACTAAAGAGTTCCCAGGTCAAGCAGAAAATATTGCCAGCAGACAGAAAGAAACAATTCGAGTACTGTGAAAACACAATCAAGATAAAAACTTCTAACCCATAGGTTTGGGGGATTTGGAATATCATATTCTGAGAGTCAAAAGAGGTAGGATTAAGACCAAGAATGACTTACCCATCAAAACTGAATATAGTACTTCAGGGGAAATATGGATATTAAATGAAAAAAAAGATTTCAAGAATTCTTGATGAAAAGACCAGAGATGAATAGAAAATTTAACTTCAAATACAAGACTCAAGAGAAGCATGAAAAGGCTAACTGGGAAGAGAAATCAGATATACAAGCAAGGATTTATAAAAATGTATCTTACCCTATAGGAAAATAAAAGGGAAGGGGGGAAGAGGAGGCAGGGTGATATAAGGGAGGACATATCAGAGAAATGGGTAATCAGAAAGTGGGCTGTGTTGGAGTGGGAGGAAGGAAGATATTTGTAGAAAATTTGGAAATGAAAATCCGGTCAAAGTTAATGTTTAAAAGTAAAAATAATAATAATGACTCTAGATTTTTCTTAAAGATAGATTTTTTAATACTTGGATTTTTGTGTGTGTGTCAGATATCACGTATAGCCTTAGTTTTTCCTTGAAAAGAAATATTTAAGTCACATTGATTTGACGTGATATCAAGTCAAATGCAGCATTCCTACAGAAATCTTCTTTCAATAATTCATGTTGCTAATGCTGTTCTTCATGAAATTGAACTGTAGATTCTTTTTTTTTAAGGACTTGTTTATTTACTTTTGGTTTACAAGATTTAGTTCCACAATCACTTGAGTTTCAGATTTTCTCCCCTCCCTTTCCCACCCCCGCCATGGTGGCGTGCAATCATGCAGAGGATCTGCAAATACTTTTACATTGTACATCAGTCTGGTTGTATAGAAGGGATGTAACCAATGAGTAAACAATGGGAAAAAAAGAAAAAAATCAAACATGAAAAAGAATGATAGCATTTATTGCTTCGGTCTCCATTTAAACTCTAGTCTTTTTTGATCTTACTCTGAGTGTAGGTATCTCCTTCCATGCTGAGACTTGTAGAGTTTTCTTATAGCTGTGTGTTGCTGAGAAGAGAGCAGTTCGTCAAGGTTGGTCATCAAACATATGATTTGTCTGTCATTGTGTACAAATTTTTCCTGGTTCTGCTGTTCTCACTCAGCATCAATTTGTATAAGCCTCTCCATAATTATGAAGTCCATCTCCCTTCCATTTCTTATAGAACAATAGTATTCCATTACATTCATATACCACAACTTGTTCAGCCATTCCCCAATTGATGGGCAACCCTTATATTTCCAGCTTTTTGCCACCACAAAGAGAGCTGCTATAAATATCCTTGTACATATGGGTCTTTTTCCCACTTCTGTGATCTCTTTGGGATATAACCCCAAAAGTGGTATTGCGAGGTCAAAGGGTATGCAATTATTTATAGCCCTTTGGGCATAGTTCCAGATTGCTCTCCAGAACGGTTGTATCAATTCACAAGTCCAACAACAATGCATTAGTGTTCCAATTTTTCCACATCCTCTCCAGCATTTGTCATTTTCCTATTTTGTCAGATTAGCCAATCTGACTGGTAATATGTGGTACCTCAAAGTTGTTTTGATTTGCATTTCTTGAATTAATAGTGATTTAAAGCATTTTTCCATATGCTTAAAGATATCTTTAATTTCTGTCTCTGTAAATTGCCTGATCATATCCTTTGAACATTTATCAATTGGGGAATGACTTGTAATCTTACAAATTTTACTCAATCCCCTTTATATTTTAAAAATGAGACCTTTATCAGAGACACTGATTGTAAAAATTCTTTCCCAATTTCCCACTTCCCTCTTAATCTTGGTTACATTGGTTTTGTTTGTACAGAAACTTTTCAATTGGATGTAATCTAGATTATCCATTTTGCATTTTATAATGCTCTCCAACTCCTTTTTGGTCATAAAGTCTTTCCTACTCCATAAGTCTGATAAGTAAACTATTCCTGCTTCCCCAGTTTATTTACAGTATCAGCCTTTATACCTAGATCATGCACCCATTTAGAATTGACTTTGGTGTATGGTGTTAACTGATGGTCTATGCCCAGTTTCTGCCATACTATATTCCAATTTTCCCAGCAGCTTTTGTCAAATACAAAGTTCTTATCCCAGAAACTGGGGTCTTTGGGCTTATCAAATAGTTTATTACTATAATCATTGACTGCTGAGCCATTTGTACCCAATATTTTCCATTGATCCACTACACTATCCCTTAGCCAGTACCAAGCAGTTTTGATAATTGATGCTTTACAATACAGATTAAAATCTGGTATGGGTAGGTCACCTTCCCTAGCATTTCTTTTCATTAATTGTCTTGATATTCTGGACTTTTTTCTTCCAAATGAATTTTGTCACTATTTTTTCTAGTTCTAAAAAGTAATTTTTGGGTAGATTGATTCGTATGGCATTAAATACGTAATTTAATTTAGGTAAAATTGTCATTTTTATTATATTAACTTAACCCAGCCACAAGCAATTGATGTTTTTCCATTTAGTTAAATCTGATTTTATTTGTGTGAAAAGTGTTTTGTAGTTGTATTCATAAAGGTACTGGGTTTGTTTTGGCAGGGAGATTTCCAAATATTTTATAATGTCTACAGAAATTTTAAATGTTTCTCTTACTATCTCTTGCTGTTGGACTTTGTTGGAAATATATAAGAATGCTGAGGATTTATGTGTGTTTATTTTATAACCTGCAACTTTGCTAAATTTATTTATTGTCTCAAAAAGTTTTTTATTTGATTCTCTGGGATTCCTCAAGTATATCATCATATCATCTGCAAAGAGTAATAGCTTAGTGTCTTCTTTGACTAATTTGATTCCTTTGATTTCTTTTTCTTTTCTAATTGTTACTGCTCACATTTCAAGTACCAAATTGAATAAGAGGGGTGATAGTGGACATCCTTGTTTGTTTCACTCCTGATCTTATTGGAAATGCTTCTAGTTTATCTCCATTACATATAACACTTCTGATGGCTTTAAGCAGATGCTACCTATTATTCTGAGGAAAACTCTATTTATCCCAATACATTCTAGTGTTTTTAATAGAAATAGGTGTTGTATTTTATCAAAAGTTTTTCTGCATCTATTGAAATAATCATATGATTTCCGCTAGTTTTATTGTTGATATGATCAATGATACTGATTGTTTTCCTAATATTGAACCATCCTTGCATTCCTGGGATGAACCCAACATGATCAAAATGTATTATTCTTGTAACAAATTTCTGTAAGTCTTTTTGCTAATATTTTAGTTAAAATTTTTGCATCTATATTCATGAGGGAGATTGGTCTATAATTTTCTTTCTCTGTTGTGTCTCTCCCTGATTTAGGTATCAATATCATATTTGTATCATAAAAAGAATTTGGTAGGGCCCCTTCCTCACCAATTTTCCCAAATAATTTGTAGAGTATTGGGATCGACAGGTCTTTAAATGTTTGATAGAATTAACTAGTCAATCCATCTGTCCTTGGGGATTTTTTTCCTAGGGAGTTCTCTGATAGCTTGTTCAACTTCTTTTTTCTGAAATGGGGTTGTTGAAGTAATTTACTTCCTCATCAGATAGTCTGAGCAACTTATATTTTTGTAAATATTCATCCATTTCACTAAGATTGTCAAATTTATGAGCATACAATTGGGCAAAATAATTCCTAATTGTTGTTTTAATTTCCTCTTCATTGGAGGTACATTCACCCTTTTCCTGTTTGAGACGCAAAATTTGCTTTTCTTCTTTCTTTTTTTTATCATATTGACTAAGGGTCTATCAATTTTATGGCTTTTTTCATAAAACCAACTCTTAGTTTTATTTATAAGTTTTATAGTTTTCTTAGTTTCAATTTTATTAATCTCTCCTTTAGTTCTCATTATTTTTCATTTCCTATTAAATTGGGGATGTTCAATTTGTTCTATTTCTAGCTTTTTCAACTGCATGCCCAATTTATTTACCTCCATTTTCTCTAATTTTTCATGTATACATTCAGGGAAATAAAACTTCCCCTAAGAACTGCCTTTGCTTCATCCCACAAGTTTTGTTATGATGTCTCATTATCATCATTCTCTTGAATGCAGTTATTAATTGTTTTTATAATTTCTTGCTGGACCACTTATTCTTTAGGATTTAATTATTTAGTTTCAAATTAGTTTTTTGCCTATCTTTCCATGACCCTTTATTGCATATAATTTTTATTGCATCATAATCTGAGAATGATGCAGTTAATATTTCTGCCTTTCTACACTGAAGAGTGAGGTTTTTATGGCCTCGGACATGATCAATTTTTGTGTATGTGCCATGTACTGCTGAAAAGAAGGAATATTTCTTTTTATCCCCATTCATTTTTCTCCAGAGATCTATCATGTCTACCCTCTCTAAAATTCTACTTGCCTCCTTGACTTCTTTCTTTTTTATTTTGAGTTTAGATATCTCAGGTTCGGAGAGGAGGAAATTGAGGTTCCCCACAAGTATTGTTTTGCTATCTATTTCTTCCTCTAATTCCCTTGACTTTTCCTCTAGCAATTTAGATGCTATACCTCTTGGTGCATATATGTTAGTAGTATTATTGCTTCATTCTCCATGGTGCCTTTTAGCAGGATGTAGTTTCCTTCCTTATCTCTTTTAATTAGATCTATTTTAGCTTTTGCTTTATCAGAGATAAGGATTGCTACCCCCACTTTTTTTTTTTACTTTCCCTGAGGCATGATATATTCTGCTCCAACCTTTTACTTTACCCTGTGCATTTCCCCTTGTTTCAAATGTATTTCTTGTAGGCAGCATATTGTAAGATTGTGGTTTTTAATCCATTCTGCTATCTGCCTCTGTTTTATGAGGGAGTTCATCCCATTTACATTCACAGTTATGATTACTCTCT
>JAQQSV010023673.1:0-10333 GCA_028646515.1 Pseudochirops corinnae
ATCACTCTCTGCAGATGCTATGATGATATACTTAGAGAATCCTAGAGAATCAAGTAAAAAAAACTACTTGAAATAATAAATAACTTTAGCAAAGTTTCATGTTATAAAATAAACCCGCATAAATCCTCAGTATTCCTGTATATTTCTAACAAAGTCCAATGACAAGACATAGAAAGAAAAATTCCATTTAAAGTTACTATAGACATTATAAGATAATTTGGGAGTCAACCTTCTAAAGCAAATCCAGGAACTATATAAACACAATTACAAAACACTTTTCACACAAATAAAATCAGATCTAAATAAATGGAAAAACATCAGATGCTCATGGGTAAGATGAGCTAATATAATAAAAATGAAAATTCTACCTAGATTTACTTATTCAGTGCCATACCAATCAAACTGCCAAAAAGTATTTTATAGATCCAGAAAAAATAACACCAAAATTTATCCAGAAGAACAAAAGGTCCAGAATATCAAGGGAATTAATGAAAAGAAAAGCTAGGGAAGGTGGCCTTGCCATACCAGATCTTAAATAGTATTATAAAGCAGCAATCATCAAAACTACTTGGTACTGGCTAAGAAAGAGAGTGGTGGATCAGTGGAAAAGGTTAGATACTGTAATGGGAATGGGAATTTGAAAATCTTCCCTGCCCCTTAACAGACCTAGAGGGAATTTGAAGACCTTCCCTGCTTTGAAAGTAAGCTCTGCTCCCTAATAGGGTGAATGTGGTCACATGGAGCCTGTGGTGGGAGGAGTTTGCTAAAGGGAAGCAGAGCCCGCAGGTAGCTGGTAGCCAGAGCCAGAGAAATGGTGGGAAAGAAAGGAGGTTGAGGCAAGGACATAGTGAGGTTTGTGAGTAAATATTGATCTTGTATTGGTTTGTGGGAAGGCTAAAGGATGCTGTGGCTCTCAGTGTTATTATGGCTTCTTAATATCTTTAGTGCTATGATGGAATTGGCTGACTGCTTTTGGTATTTGGTTTTCTGGCGTCTAAATAAATGTTTCATGCAGAGTTTGGTTTATTTTGCAATGGAACATCATATGATTGTGTGCACTATAAATATTGCATTGGTGTTACAGGTACACAAGACACAGTAGTCAATGACTATGGTAATCTACTGTTTGATACAGCTTCTGGGATAATAAGTCACTACTGGACAAAAACTGCTGGGAAAACTGGTAAATAGTGTGGCAAAAACTGGGCATAGACCAGTATCTCACACCATTATACCGAAATAAAGTCTAACAGTACATGATTTAGATGATACTATAAGCAAACTAGGAGAGTAAGAAATAGTTTACTTGTCAAATGAATGGAGAATGGAAGAATTTATGTCCAAACAAGATACACAGAACATTGTGAAATGCAAAATGGATAATTTTGACGATATTAAATTGAAAAGTTTTTGTACAAATGAAGCCAATGCAACCAAGATAGGGATGAAAGGAGAAAACTGGGAAAGAATTTTTACAACCAGTGTCTCTGATAAAGGCCTCATTTCTAAAATATATAGAGAACTGAGTCAAATTTATAAGGATACAAGTCATTCCCCATTTGATAAATGGTCAAAGGATATGAACAGGCAGTTTTCAGATGAAGAAATTAAAGTTATCTATAGTCATATAAAAAATGCTCTAAATCACTACTGATTAGAGAGATGCAAATCAAAACAACTCTGAGGTACCATATCACACCTATCAGATTGGCTAACATGACAAAATGGGAAAATTATAAATGCTGGAGAAGAAGAAAATTATAAATGCTGGGAAAATTGTAAACCTGATGTATTTCTGGTAGAGCTGTGAACTGATCCAACCAATCTGGAGAGATTTGGAACTATGGCCAAAGGGCTGTAAAAATGTGCATACTCTTTGACCCTGCAATACCACTTCTAGGGCTACATCCCAAAGAGATCATACAAATGGGAAAAGAACCAACATGTATGAAAATATTTACAGCAGCTCTTTTCATGGTGTCCAAGAACTAGAAATTGAGGGGATGCCCATTAACTGGGGAACAGCTCAATAAGTTGTGGTTTATAAATGCAATGGAATACTATTGAACTGTAAGAAATGACAAACGGGCAGACTTCAGAAAAACTGGGAAAGACTTCTATGAACTAATACTGAGTGAAATGAGCAGAACCAGTAGAACATTGCACATTGTAAAAGCCACATTGTGCAATGACTAACTTTGATAGACTTGGCTCTTCTCAGCAATGCAAGGTTCTAAGACAATTCCAAAAAGCTCGTGATGGAAAATGCTATCCACATCCACAGAGTTTGAATGCTAATCAAAGCATACTACTGAGTTTGAATGCTGATCGAAGCATACTGTCTGCTCTCTCTCTCTTTTGTTTTGTTTCTTCTTTCTTGTGGTTCATTCCATTGGTTATAATTCTTCTCTGCAACATGACAAATATAAAATATGTTTAATGTGAATGTATATGTAGAGCCTATATCAGACTGCATGCCATCTTGGGGAGGGGGGATGGGAGAGACAGGGAGAAAATTTGGAACTCAAAAGCTTGTGGAACTGATTGTTGTAAACTAAAAACAAATAAATAAATTTAATAAAAAGGGGAAAAAAAGGAAATTCAACCTTAAAATACAAAATTAAAGAGGAGCACAAAAAAAAACATGTTATTCAATAAGGTTTGACTATTTACAACCTTACACAGGTCGACATACTTACTCTAGAACCCTATCTCTATTAGGGCAGTTAGAAGGATTTACATAGACAGAGGGTGTGGGTATAAGTTGACTTTGATGTGATGATATTATAAAATTAAGGAGTAAAAAAAAGGACTGTATTAGGAAAAGAGAAAAAGGGGAGGAACAAAGGAGCTGTTACAGTAGAGGGAAAAAAGGAAGGGGGTAAGCCTAGTTTGAACCTTCCTCTCATCAGATTTGGTTCAAAGAGGGAATGACATACACATTCAGCTGGGTATAGAAATTTATCTTATCCATATAGGGAAATAGAAGGATAAAGGGAAAAGAAAAGGTAAAGGGGGAGCTAATAGAAGGAATTAGATATAGGCAATGAGGAAACAAAACTATCACTATGCAGATGATACAATGGTATACTTAGAAAATCTTACTTGATCCTACTTA
Organism: Pseudochirops corinnae; assembly: GCA_028646515.1. Classification (NCBI taxonomy): domain Eukaryota; kingdom Metazoa; phylum Chordata; class Mammalia; order Diprotodontia; family Pseudocheiridae; genus Pseudochirops; species Pseudochirops corinnae. The sequence continues at coordinate 3,119 of JAQQSV010023673.1, forward strand.
ATAAAATCCTACTTAAAAAACTACTTGAATTAACAACTTTAGCAAAATTGCAGCATATAAAATAAATCCATATAAATCATCAGTATTTCCATATATTACCAACAAAGTCCAGCAGCAAAAAATAAAAAGAGAAATTCCATTTAAAATAACTATAGACAATATTTTGGGAGTCTACCTACTAAGACAAACTCAGGAACTATATGAACACAATTACAAAACACTTTCCACACAAATAAAGTCAGATCTAAACAACTGGAAAAATGTCAACTGCTCATGGGTATATTGAGCTAACATAATAAAAACGACAAGTGACCTTAAATAGTAGAAGCTTGTTTTTACAGGAAGTTACAGGAAGGGCAACCAAATTAAGAACCTCATAGTCAGATCAATTCTGGCTGCATGAGGAATTGTTCTACCAACTTGTCTTACAATTTATTAAAAGAAACTGTTGGCCCTGCCCTGTACTAATAATGCCCATAAAATTATATCAACATTTTGGGAGATATGATGAATAAACTCTAACAGGCAGAATGGAATTAGAGCTCATCTTTATGGCATTCAGAAAGGCCAGGTGGTACTTAGGGTCTAGTAGGCAAAACATCAGGAAAGATAGTAAGGTATTACGGATATTGGGGAGGAACAGCAGGGCAAATGGCTCCCAACCAAAGGCTCCTTGGAATGGGGCAGTAGACCAAAGAGTGGAGTATGACTGGATTATGTTTCAAAAATGTGGGGATAGGGTAGGAGTTGTGGGTCAGCATCATGTCTAGAGTTGATGTCTACTACCTTGTGGTAACTGAGTAGTGGAAGATGTAGTAAGAAATATGTGCTATTTTACTTGTATATTTGTAAGCCCCCAAAACATAGAAAAAGAAAGATCTTGTAGAGAAGACAACAGAGAATCTGAATGTGAACATATTTAGTGACAAGCAGAAAGAGTTGAAATGGTGATGAGAGAAGTTCTGAGATCTTTTCCATCAATCCTATAACCTTCCCTATTAGAACTAAGTACTATTTGGCCTTTCAATCTACCATGGAATAAATATTCACAAGTACCCTGCTTTATGTATGTTCTGCCTCCTTCAAATCAGGGACTATTTTGATTTTCCCATTTGCACCTCCAGTTCTTAGAACAGAGCAGAGTCTGCATTTAATAAATGCTTTTCCTTTCCATTATTATAAGGTAGTTTCATTGACAAGGCTATGAAAAGTATCCTTAGAAGTAACTAAGAAAGTAATAAATCAGACAATCTGAGACCCACCTTGAGGCTCCCGTACAACTTGCCGAGCACTGTTTGTGAGAACACCATCAGACCATTCCCTTGTGTCCATGTCAATATGACCTAGCAATTGATGTCGAGGCATAGCTTTGGGGTTCATGGTGTACTGTTTTACTACTCTTCCAACTTTACACAGTGCTGCCCTTAACATCCTCCAAAGGGTAGATTTTCCAGCACCACTTGGACCAACTATAACTACTCCCATCCTTTGGCGTAACTGTTCATATAATTCCAAAGCTTTCTTGATCTGTTTAAAAAAATACACATAAGCATATACACATTTATATGTGTGTATGATATATATGCATATGTTTCCATTAGTAAAGCATACACACATTTCATTGTTAGACTATTTAATATCCATCGTTCCAAACCTAGCCACTTGAACCTTTAAAGATTCTCATCATTCTTATCAAATAACCTGGATGTATTTACACTGGTGAAATCTTTACTTTGACCAGTGTGTGGCATTCTGGTAGATATCACAACTTTACTCTACAAAGGTATAGTATCCTCAGGTATATTACCTCCCTTGGAGCCATTAATTCCCCTCAATTATTGATACAGTCTCAATCTCATTAGTGTACGATAATAAGAGAATGTCTTCTAAGTTTACCAGAATATTTTCTAAAACACCATAAGAGAAGTAATCAATAAATCTGTCTTTTTGAATACTGAATTAGCAAATCAAAATAATAAGACAGGATTGGAAAGTTACCTGGTTAGGTATAATTTCAAAGTTTGCTTCCTCAAAGACTTGCTTTAAAGCTGCACTTAGTTCATCATATTCTACATCCTTAAAATCAATTCCAGGAAAGACATCTTTAATCAGTGCATCAAACCGCATGCAGTCCACAAATGTAAATTTAGACATGGTATTGAGCCGCAAAGCTTGAACCACAATATGGCTTTCATTCACTAAGGAAAAATTTAGTATATATAGTTAATATATATATTACACATATTATAGATATAATTAATATTACACAGTAATTTAGTAGTAAATTAAGATAATTTCATTGTTGAAACTATTCAAACAGAGGTTATTATTTTTTTTTTTTGGACCAGAAGTGTGCTATAATTGGCAGATAAAATCCGCTGTGAGGAAACTTCCTCTACCAATGCAGATCAATAGCAGCTTTGAAACTAGCTTTGAAAATAAGAGAATTTTCAAGGGTATTGAAAGTTTATGTGACTTGCCTATGGTCACACAATCACTTGTGTGTCAAAGGGGTAACCTGCTAGGAATAACCTGAACCAAGGTTTTTCAACTCCAAGCTAAGTTTTCTATATACTACACTACACTGTCTTGTGATAATTGTGTTATTCACCTGTAATTTATTCATTACCATATATCATGGTCTGTCTTTTATATGAAAATTTCAGATGAATAATTAGAATAACTAAGGACCATACTGACCAGTATTTAAGTTGATCACCTATAAGTTGTCACTTGTCATTTGTCTGACATATTTCTCAGACATTATGTAGGCATATTAAAACAAAATTGTTTACATATTGAGATTAACAAATGTTATCCCTTGTCAATACTGTGGTCTAATTTCTGTAAAAGTAGACTATGAAAAATAACATGAAAGGCTTCTGTCCTGAAAGTAATAGGTTTGCTATAACCAAAAACTTACAAGAAAACTAAAAAAAATATATGATATGCCTTGTCCCAATTTTTTTTAAGAAGACCATCTAAAGAGAGATGGAAATGTTGATGTAATCACCGTAATCACTCCTGTGCTATTTACTATAAGTTCTGTTTGAAGGCGAATTATTGGCTTGTAGAAAAATTAAGGCAAAAGATAGGCAAATCTTCCTAGTTTGGTTTTTCCCATATATTTTTCTTTGAGATACACTTTTATAACTTAACTTGAGGTTTCTAGCCTTCACTAAATTCCTACAGAGCTGTTTCATAATGGTGTGGATTCTTGAAGGGTATGGTATAACTAAATTTCTGGCAAGTTCTACAAGTTCAAAGCAGGAAAGACTTTAAGCACAGGCCTCAGAATGGACTGTATGTCTGTAATCCAATAACATATTTAGATAAATCTAAAGAGGTCTGTCAACAGGTTAACCATAAAATTATTTTTCTTCCAAACTCTTAGAAATAAAATCTAATAGGTTAAAGAGGGGTTGAGATCATTGTGTCGGTGGAACTACCTATACCAATAAAATCAGAGATTCTTGAAGTATTGAAGAAAAGTTTCTACATTTGGCCCTTAGAGCCCTGGAAATATTTTAAATGTATTATGCAAAAAGTTTCAAACACAAACTCTACTAAAGAAATCTTTTAAATGATACCAAACAAAATATTGAAAAACTTCCAATGTACAAAGTAACCAAATTCATTTTATAAAAGTAATGTTAAAGTAGTTCTGTGTTTATGCTTATCTATATACATATATGCATATATATAATATATATAATATACACACATATATATTAATCATTTAAATCTTTTAATTATTAAATAAGTCATTCATATAAATTCTTCTTTTACCCACTGGAACTCAGATTTACAGGTCTTTAAAGACAGCTATCTATGCATCTTAGTAAATCAAATTCAACCAAATTCAACAAACATTCAGGAAGTGACACTGGGAATTCAAAGGTGAAAGATTATGCAATCTCTTCTCTCAGAAAACTTAGAATAAAATAGAGCAGAGAAGATATGTGCACAAATAAATAATACAAAGTATAATATAAGACAAGAGTTTGAGCAGCCCATCCTTACATACAGAAGCTTATTCATGTAAACTAATAATTAATTTTATATGAATGGAAAAGGATGCAGATTTATCTTATTTTATAGTACTAGCACAAAGAAAGATAACTGGTAAAAAAAAATTCCACAAATTCATATTTTTTTGGTATTTAAAACCTGAACAGTCACCTATGTATTTCAACTATCAATAATACAAAATGCAGAAAGTTACAAATTTGAAATAATCATACCTTTTACTTTCATGTCATTTTTCTTCAACTGACGAAGAAGATTTCCACTTCCTCTCAGGACTGTCTTCAAAGCTCTTAAACCCCAATCGTAGTGCTGCTGAGGTGTCAAAAGCTCTCTAGAATTTAAAAACATTTACATTTTAATTTTCAGCTATTAGCTTAATAATTAAGTACCACTAAGAAATCTTATTTTTTGTCACACTTAAATGCAGAATGCAACCACTGAAGATAAGCTACTGTAAATTATTGTAATTATACTTCACTGATGTCTTTTTTTTTTTTTTGGCTTTTTGGAGGGGAGAAGGCAGGGCAATTGGGGTTAAGTGACTTGCCCAAGGTCACACAGCTAGTATGTGTTAAGTGTCTGAGACTGGATTTGAACTCAGGTCCTCCTGACTCCAGGGCCAGTATTCTATTCACTGTACCACCTAGCCGCCCCTATTCCATTAATTTCTAAGCTACAACAAATTAATCAGAGAGACTATCCTTTATAGAATTTTTACAGTGGTTTTCACTTAATTGGATAAACCATAAATGAACTAGCAACTCAGTCCAGACAATACTTGACAAGTCTACTCTCTTTATCTCTAAGTTCTCTAAGCAGCTAATTAGGTCCCCAATATCTGCAATTTTCTGATGATTCATCAACACTTCTTACTGATATGAACCAAGATTACTACAACGAAGAAGCAAAGTCAAAGAGACTTGCTATTAATTACTAGAAATGAAGCATAAAAAAAGAGAATAATTCTTATCCAGAAAAATAAAAATAATAACGATGACAATAATGATACAAAGGTATTATTATATATAGTGTTTTTTGTTTTGAAAAATGTTTAACAAATGTTCTCTATATCCTCACAACAAGCCTATTAGGGAATTGGGAATTGGGAGGAAAAGGAGTAAGTATCTATATGGCGCCTTCTACATTTCAAGCACTACTGAGCACTCTACAAATATTATCTCATTTGATCCTCACAATAAGCCTGTGAGGTAGGTGCTGTTATTATCCCCATTTTGCAACCAAGGAAACTGAAGTGAACAGAGGTTAAGTGACCTGCCCAGGGTCACACAGCTAGTAAGTGTTTGAGGCCAGATTTAAATCCAGGTCTGTCTGACTTCAGGCCCAGTACTCTACCTACTGACCACTTGGTTATTTCAAAAAAAAGTAACTACAGAATGATTCTTTATCAAATTTACTTTTAAACTACTTCATATGACTCACTAAATAGAGAGTCCTGAGATAAATATATCAGCAAAGATAAGCAAGACCAGTGAATTCCCTCTTAATGTGGCTATTTTCACTACCTCCCCAGTTACTCAAGTCTTCAGGTACCTGAGCTTTCCCATGCCCAATGGAGCTAAAGCCTCCTATATGCAGTTCCCCTCTATTTGAATGTGAAATCTTTGAAAGCAGGAACTGTCTTACTTCACTATTTTCAATCATCCTCAGTGTATGCCCAGGGCTTACGGTATAGCGAGCACCTAATAAATGTTTTTTCATTCATTCACATTCACTCCCTTTAAGTCAAATGAACCATTCTGAGCTAAGCAACTTTGATCCAATTTTACTTTTCCTATTTGCATTAATAACATATACCAAATATTAAATATAATGCTACCATGAGACTTCACTGGACAAATCTGAAATGAATATAATTAACTTTTCACTCAGTGCTAAAAATACATGGCACATATAAAATGATTTTAAAATATGACATTTACCGAGAAAGATTAAAAATGGATACCAATTTTCTGCCCAATACTCGAGCATCTTTAAAGCCTTCGGAATATAGAATCACTTCGGCAATGAGCTCATTGTCTGGACGAGACATAGCTACTGGTCTGAAGAGTTGTTTTAGGTTATCTGGCAGTTTTTGTCTGCCTCCATAACCTTTCCCAGCAGGATTCATTGTGATGAAAATTCCAGAATTTGGATCCATTTGAACCTGAAATTATTCATTTAAATCAAGGTGTAAAGTGATGAAGAAACTTATACTGGGATTGTGACCATGAAAAAGGAAATATAAAAAACATGTTTTAGGAATAAAGCTTAAGATTTAGTTAACAGATCAGAGGCAGGGATAAATAGAGAGTTGAACAACATGTCATCAAAGAGCAAGTGTTGTTAAATCTTTCAAAATATTTCAGTTCATCAAATTATCTGCTTTTTAAAAAATTAAAATTTAATACTATACCTCTTTGCCAAGAAGTTCACATACAGTTCTATGATTCTTCAAAGCATCCTGGATTGTCTGGATCTGCATGGACACAGCAGACAATACTGCTTCCTCCAGTCTGTTGAATTCATCAAAGCATCCCCAGGCCCCACATTTCACCAGACCAACAAATATGCGGCCCATTGATTTCACATCAATACCCTGAAAAACAAACAAATCCAATCTTATTTTTAAAAACTACATTTTTTCAATGACTATTTCATATCACTACATAAGCCTTTGGGAAAGATATTTCACCATACAATATTTCCATTTCCTCACTTGCACTCCTTATTTCATAAGCATTTTGTGAGGATTAAAGTAAATAATATAAATTGTGCATAAGAAGGTGTATTGAAGAGTAAAAATATGAGGCAACATAAAGCATAATGTAGATACAAACTATTAAAATTTGCTTTTACTCTTTTAGCTATTTAAGAAAAATATTCCTATTACCTATTTCCAATCTGATCACTGTAATGCCATGCATGAGCAGCTTCCCAAAAGAATGCTACTGTGAACAGCTTTCAAGGTTAGGATTACAAAGTATAGTGAACATTCCATTTATTCCATAACAAATCAAGGCAAATATTCACAACAAATCACAATATAATATTTACAATATCACATCTTATCACAGAAAATCACAATATAGTGTTCACAACAACTTAACATTAGAATGGCCACATAGTGTTCACTACAGTGGCCACAATATTTAGAACAAAGAACAAAAGAATAATCATCTGGTTTCC
>JAQQSV010023674.1:0-10333 GCA_028646515.1 Pseudochirops corinnae
TAGAACAGTGTCTAGCAAGCACTTAAGAAAAACTTGTTGACTTGACCTTTCTAAGAAATAATAGTCTTACCTATAAAATATATATTTTTCCTCTCTGAGTTTACTTTTGTAATTCTTCATGATTATTCTTTCCTTGATTCTGTATGTATTTGGTATATACTACATATATGCATATGCATGCATGCATATATATAGGTGCATGCATACATGCATATAAGTAAAAATGTGCATTACATCACATAGAATTCTTACGAGGATCATATGATGTAATATATGATTACAGACTCAAAGCCCTATGTATATGTTGGCTATAATTTTTATTAATGTTTTATTTGTGGAATATCTACCCATAAGCAACATGTTTAACTGAGAAAGAAGTATTAGGTTAAAAACAAATTATGATCTTTCCTCTGGATATTTGACCCTTAGTGACAATGCAAACTTAAATAAATATATGTGTTGTTTGATAAAATTGAAAGAACTAAATCTTCCATCCCACAAGGGGAAAAAAAAAATACAATTACTATGAATGGAAAGCAATACTTTGAAGAAAGAAATAGTCAGATTTTTATAGCTGGCTTTTTCATATTAAATTATAATTATGCTCTCAGTTCTTGGCATAAAGTTGAATGGTGAAACATACTTACCATGAACTTAAAAAGAAAAATAAAGTTGTCTCAACAACTTTTCTTTTTTACTTTAAAGGGGACTTGCTTAGTCTACTTTTATAGTCTTTTGTGAATATTTAGTGATATATTTTCTAAGAGTACTATAGAATGCCAAAGAAAAAAGAAGCTTCTCCAGCCTGGTCAAGTGGTATATATTTAGAATAATTAAAAACTGTGAAAATCTGTACAAAGTTAAAAAAAAAACATAAAAAGAGATAGATGTGTCAGCATTGTTATGCAATCCTATCTGACTCACAAAAAATGTAGCCTTATATTGCCAAAAAAAGTTTACTCACAGAAAGCCTCCTCTTGCCTTTTTTTTTTTTTTTAATATTTTAAGGTTGTTTTGTTTCTATTATTTGGCGTGTGTGAGAGATTGCATAACAGGATGAATAAAGGGATGTTATTCATATCAGAAAGACCTACAATTCTATCTTAAATACATACCAGTTTTGTGACTTTACAAATGACTTAAGTGACTTAACATTCAGTGCCCCAAAAGACTCCCTAAAACTTTAAGTTAGAAAAGTTTTTTCAGATTCACAAGTTTCAGAAAGTTTATACAACCAAAGCCCCCACAATAACAAATAATTGGTCTGCATAAAAGTGGGGAAAAATTCATCTTAAGAGCAACTGGAAAATCCCCAGTAAATAACTGGAACTTCATCTAGCTCATATTGTAACCTGCTTGTAAAATTGGGATGTTTTAGCAGGGCAAAGCCTTTATATAAGGTATATGATATGTATCATAACTTAATTCTTCATATTGCAGGAAGAAAGTACAATTAGACAATACGTTAATTACTGTTATCTCTTTTTTACATGTGTTTACAGGAGAAACAAAGGAAATTTTAATAAAACCATATAAGATTTAGCCATTTGTTTTTACCCTTTTAACTAATGCGTTGATTGCTAAGGGAGAAAAGAGCATAAGCTTCCTATAATAAGTATCTTCAAATCCCTCTAAGAATGGAAAATGACTATTCTATGAAGGCTGTAAAAAGCTGTAGTGTCTTAAAATCCAGTAAGATACTTGGATAGCTCTATACAATAAAACACAAATTATATTCCAAAAAAGTAGGATGTCAATTTTCCCACTCTAGTGCCCCCCCAAAATATTAAGGAATGAAGAGCTGTCCGTTTCCCAAGGTGAAAATTATACTCTGTGGAGTACTTTACAAACTTAACAACAAAAAAATGGCCACCATTCTAAAGTTTAGCTTCTATATTATATTTTAGATACTTAAATTCATCAAATTTTAACTAAAATCCAACTTGAGTGTTATTTTTATACTGATGACTAATGTAAAACCAAACCAGTCTCACCGCAAAAATTATAAAACAAATACAAGCCAATACATTTTTAATTAATACACAGCAAGGTTGAAACTAAGCATATGTCAAATATTTACAAATATTTGAATGTAATTGTAAAAAACATGTATATTTAACACATTCTACTGTACGTATAACTGGAAATATGCAAATTAAGAAGGCTCACTTTCAGCTTTAAATCTTGAACAAAATGACATTGGCTGTAACAGAATCTACATTTATTGTAGAATGAGACAGGAAAAAAAAAGCTTTTAATCACTATCTTTAGTTGAATAATTAATAAGAAATATCTTTATGATAAAAATTTATTCATTTCTATTTCAAGTATTTTGAATATTTTAGAATTATTTTGTTATCTAAAAAGATTATTCTTTTCTTTTTAATCTGTTACTCTTCTTTTGTACTTTTTATCAAAAATAGTATGGAATGCGGGTGGAGCCAAGATGGCAGAATAAAAGCAGGAAAACCATGCATCCCACATAAGCACCATCAAATATGACTCTGAACAAATTTTAGGGCTTCAGAATTCACAAAATTACAGAAAAACACATGTCCTGCTGAAGGCAGCTCAGCAGGCATTATAGGAATGGCTCATCGCAGCATGCTGGGAGTCAAAAGCAGCCCTGAATGTAACCATGCACAAGCCACAGCTGGAGACTTCAGGAGAGTGGATAAGCAGCAACTGTGGCAATTTCCAGAATTATCAGGCCCAAGGAAATAAGGACTAAGTGAAAGGTTAGTGGAACTTGGCTAAATTTGGGGGAGAAACACAGTCTGGCAAAACTGCCTCCAGGGCAAGGGAGCAGCAGAAATGGCAGCCCTGTAGCAGTTTCCACATGGCTGTTTCAGAAGCTCCCAGTCTGCAGATTGCAGGTGGGCCAAATGATCATTCAGAGGCTAAGTGCTTTGCCTTGACCTTCCTGGATTAGGATTCTGGTCTTAGGTGGTGGTCCTGGGGTGCGTGTTCACTGAGGCAAAGCTGGTGGGGGCTGCAGAAATGGTGGCCTCCTAAAAGCTCCTGCAGCTTCAAAAACCCCAGCAATTTGGGACACAACTCTCCCCTCTGAAAGCAGAGCTTTACTACTGAAGCCAAAAGCCAAGTAATTGACTGGCAACATGAGCAGGCAAAGGAAGAAAAGAAAGACCAGCAATCCAACTTTAGCTTCCTTTTTTGGGGACAAAAAGGATCAAAGCAATGAACAGGAAGAAGACAACACAGTTGGAACTCCTGCACCAAAAGCTTCCAAGAAAAAGGTAGACTTCTTACAAGCCATTGAGCAGCTTAAGAAGGATTTTGAAAACCAAATAAGAGAAGTGAAGGAATAATTGGGAAGAGAAATGAGAATGATGAAAGAAAATCATGAAAAGAGAGTCAGCAACCTGACCGAACAAAATAACACTTTAATATAAGATTTACTGAAATAGTAAAAGAGGCACAAAAAGCCATTGAGTAGAATAATGCTTTAAAAAGTCTCATTTGCCAGATGGAAAAAGAATCTTAAAAGCTTTCTGAAGAGAATAATTCCTTCAGAATCAGAGTGGAGCAAATGGAAGCAAATGACGTTATGAGAAATCAGGATACTATTAAACAGATCCAAACAAATAAAAAAAGTAGAAGATAATGTGAAATATCCCCTTGAAGAAACCACTGACCTGGAAAATAGATCGAGCAGAGACAATTTAAAAATTATTACCTGAAGGCCATGACCAAAAAAAGAACCTAGAAAGCATCCTTCAAGAAATTCTCAAGGAAAATTGCCCTGATATTTTAGAACCAGAGGACAAAATAGAACTTGAAAGAATTCACCAATCACCCATTGAAAAAGATTTGAAAGAGAAAACTCACAGGAATGTTATAGCCAGGTTCTGGAGTTCTCAGATGAAGGAGCAAATATTCTAAGCTTCCAAGAAGAAACAATTTGAATATTGTGGATAGAAAGGAGGGACATATAATCAGTCTCTCACAATATGTCCATTGTGGAGATGTTCTGTGTAATTACACATGTACAGCCTGTATTGAATTGCTGGTCTTTCCAGTGAGGTGGGTGATGATGGAGGAAGAGAAAGAATCTAGAATTTAAAGTTCTATAATCAAATGTTAAAAACATATATGTATATATCTACACGCATTATATATATGCATATATATATTTAAAATACTAATTATTATGAACTACGTGCCACTGGGAATTAAGATATACAGGCACTGGGGTAGGGAAATCCATCTTGCCCTACCAGGAAAGCAGAGGGGCAATGGGGGCGGACATAGAAGAGAGCAGATTGGGGGATGGGTTATACAGTGGGATGGCTATTTTGGGGTGGTGGGCATTGGAATGATGGGGAGAAAATTTGTAACTCAAAATCTCATGGAATTGAATGATGTAAAAAAGAAAATATATAAATTAATTTTAAGAAACAGCAACAAAAAAACAGCGTTGCCCAATGAAATATGTTGAGATTTTCACACAAAGAGTGGGAAAATTCCTCTAACCTCATGTGGCTTACTCACCTAATCTAAATAGTCATATGAAAGTAGAAGGTGACTCCTTCTGGGTGAAGTGTCTCTACTACTTTAATATTGTAGGAAGGAGGATCTCAACAATAAATATTAGCTTATACCTAGAGCATTGCAATCTTTGCTTGGGCCCCCTATTAAAATCAGCTTCTGACCTGGTTTTTATATATAATATATCCTGGTGCCTATTCAGTGACCATAGGGATGAGGAAATATGAGTGAAAATGATGTAACTTTGCAATTCTGTGTCTTATTTTGTTTTCGTGTGTTTAACATTCTTGGGACATTGTTTGCATGCCAAGAACAGCAAATCCCAGATATACAAAAGTGAAGAATTAATTGTACTATCTCACCCTTGTGTACTAAAGCTTAAAACTGGCACTTTTGAAATACCCTCTGTAACATTTTCCTTATATTAACTCTGTGAGTTATCAAATACACATATTATCACCATTTTACAGATGAAACTGAGAATTCAGCAACTCAAGGCAATATTGATTAATAAATGGCAGAGCTGGGACAGAAAAAATAGTATGGAACAACATTATAAGATGAAATATCCAATCATAATCAATTTAAAAAGAGTTCAAGAATAGGGAAGAAGTAAGAACGATATTTTATGAAGATTTTCGCTGTTAGGTATGAGAATGAAATGATACTTATAAATTTAGAAGAAAGAAAATATTAAATGGCTCATCTGATTCATAATGTTGGTTGTTTTAGGTTGTGTGCATGAATGTGTGTGTGTGTGTGTGTGTGCGTGCCTTTAGAAGGATATGCTGTCATCATTATACTTTAATGTTTTTGTATTTTCTCTTCTCTAATGATTATATTATTCTTTTTGAATAACTCAAAGTTAGGCTGTCTCTAAAAGATAAACTCTATTAATTAACTCCTTCTTTTCAACCTCTTGTGGTCATTTTACTATTTTGGTTTTTCAATTCCCTCCATTCTCCTTAATTTCCTGTTCCCCATGCTAACTCAATATTTATTGAGGGTTTTTTGCTATCAGGTCCTTTCCTATTGTTCTTTGCAAGTTCACAAGCAAAACTTAGTATGAAAGCTGAACAGGTCTCAGTAACTAGGAAATTGAAGTCAATGAAAGTTTGTAGTTTAGTAATTTACTAAAGGGGCAGTCTAACTAATAAAAATGATGCTTTACCTAGCATTATGCATGAGTGTGGATTAACCATGGTCCTTCCCTTAGCTTTAAAACTGAGCTGTATGTGAGCACTGCCTTTAGGACTATGTGCCTCAGATATTTTCAAAAACTTCTTTCTGGTCCCTCTTTCCTCCACCCACATCTACCTATCTTGGGGCCCATTCACGTCTTGCTCTTACATGCAACTAAGCTTATTTTTAAAAATTCATGTAGTTGTGGTACTGTATTAATATATTCTCTTTTTCAACAAATAAATATGAATATTAACAGTAATATTCAGGGAGGATCCTTTACTCAAAAAGAAATTTGGCTTTGTGTGGATTTCAGTATCATGCCATACCCATAGAGGAAATGTTGTTTGATATATGATGTCTCAGAGGGCCTTTCACTGTAGTTAGCCAATTGTATTAGTTAGTCATGCATTGAAACCTCAGTATAGCATTGATCAAAAGAGATAAGAATATAGTATCAAATGATTATAGAATTTAGAAGTAAATGATACTTTAGGGATTATCAAGTTCAATTTATTCATTTTATGGATGAGGAGACTGAGGCCTAGAGGATTCTAAAGATTTGCTCAACAGCATGCAGATAATAAATAGTGGATATGGAATTAGCGCTTAAGGATCTGATTTGAATTTAAGTCCTTTGGATAATTCATACTCTGGCAAATTCTAATGATGAAGGTTTACATCAGGAAAAGTCAAAAAAGATCTTAGTATAAAGCAGCTTCAATGAAAGATACTACCGTTACATTGGCATAAAAGTCAATGTTGCAAAATTTTAATATATTTGTTCATTTTACTATCATTACAAATATTTACTGAGTACCTACTGTATGTGAGACATCATGCTTTTAACTGTACTGGAAATAAATATTTATAAGTCATGGTCCTTGATCTCATAGAACTTATGGTGTAGTAAAGGAGATGATAAATACATAAATTATTTCATTAACTAGAAGAATGTGACAGTGTGGCATGGACTTAACCCTGAATTGTCAAAGACTAGGACAATGGAATGAGGTCTTTGTCAGGTTCTACCATACTGGAAAGGCTTACAGCAGCCTTTCACTGAAAGCTTCACTGTACTGACTGTTGATTACCTAAGTAGGAAGAGGCCTATCACCACTTGACAATATACTAGGAATGAATTCTTCAACCATAAAATCTCTTAAAATGAAGTGGGGGAAATAACCATAATTTTTTTTTTTTGGTCTCTCTCTTTTTTCAGTAGTGATAGTAGTGGAATTATATAAAAGAATGTAGAAGATGATAGGAATCCTTGGGTTTAAAAAAAATTTTTTATGTTTTATCCTAGTTGTTGATATTCTAAATTACTCTGTATAATAGAGTAACATATCACTGGCAGAACTGAAATATATTAATAATATATTCTCATGATAAGTGAAACAAGAAGATAATACAAGGTGCAACAAAGATGAGATGATTCAAATGGTAATTTATCATTTCTATTATGCTCTCCCAGGAAGTAATGCCTAACAGACTTGTGAGGCTGCTAAACAGATATTTCCCACTTGCTTCACATTTCTATGTTATACAAATGAGCTGAAAGTCCACATCTTCTAGAAAGCATGCATAGTTCATCCTTGTGGAAGTAGTCACCTTCTCCTCCGAGAAGTAACCACCACCTGATAGGCAACTTTCAACTGGTTCAAACTTCCAATATGTGAAACACATGAGGTAGTGACTGAGAATAAATATATTCATCTCCCATTTATTTTTACTTGGCAACCTACAGTCAAGGACAGAAACACAAAGCAAAAAAAGGATCCATATTTTCTCTACAATAGCAATCTAAAGAATACCTAGGAATGTTTGTGATTTGGTTGCCATTTGTGTGTAGATTTTATAATTGTTGCTAGTGAGGGAAATTATTTTTTCATTATATTAGTAACCAATTATTAAATTGGGATCCAGAATTGTCTTTTTTTTATTTCCACATTTAGGGCCCAGTCCCTATAGATTAGTTAGCCAATCACTGAAGGACAAGACTGATAGATGAGACTGCACAAATTCTATAGGAACATGCATCTTGATCTTAGGTGAGACTGCACTGAACTAGGAGACCTTATTTCAGTTTAGAGCATAAACAGAATTTAATCTAGGTGAATTGTATCCCCAAAGTATTAAGCTTATGTAAGTGCTTAAGCTACTCTTCCATTGGAGTTTAGGGTGACTCTGCTTATAAAGGAGAAAAGGAACCAGAGAAGTCTGGGTGAAGATAGATTCTCCTCTCCACATTGCTGGAGGTGGCTGATTATCATCATCAATCGATATTCCCAGCAGGAGAAGCTGAAGACTTTTAGCCTATCTCCTCTTTTAAATATCCATCAATCTGGGAGGATTTCTCCTGTAGGAGACATTCACTTTCTTTTCTTTTTTTTTTTAATTAATTTATTTATTTTGAGTTTAAAACATTCAGTTCCACAAGCTTTTGTGTCAAATTTTCTCCCCTTCCTCACCTCCCTCTTCCCCAAGATGGCATGTGTAATGCCAAGCAAAGCCAACTTCCAAATTTCGGATCACCAGCATAGCAAACTCCATTTATTCAGTGACAGACTAAGGCAAAACATTCAAAGGACAGAGAAAATCAAGATGGAGTGTAACATTCATTCATTTAGAAAGTAAGTTCTCAATTCAATTGCAAAGTACCAAGGTCCCAGTATCCCACCCCTGGCCAGTAGTCAAAGTAGCCCACTCTTGGGCCGTACATTCATTTAGTCTTTTCTCAAATGGAGATTAGTTTCCAATCATAAACAAAGTACATTCATTTGGTCAATCACAGAGCACCAAAAAGGCAAAGTTTTCCCACCCCTGGATCACAACTGAATTACAATACCATCCATTAAAGCCAAGCACTTTCTCGAGAGGGGCAGGAAAGCATAAAAGGCCATCACCCTTTTGCTACAAGAAGTTTAAGATATCATCATAGCATTCAATGCCCAAGGAGAGGTCCTATCTTCATCTTGACAGGACGCAAGTACTCAGCAATCCCTGTTCTTGGGGACACGATGCTAAACAAAGCCACTATATACAATGCCAGTGTCCTCATAAAGTCACTCTCTATCTACAGAACAGTCCTAGAATCCCTGAAAACATCAGCAAGGACCTCTTCCAGGACTTCTGTAAAGATACAACAAGAAAATCCTCCTTTGGGCTTCTGAACCAACAGCAAGTTTCCAGGACCTCTACAACAGCAGCACTGTCCTTCACCAGCTGGTGAATCTGCAAAACAACATCAAAACAGACAGACAAAATACTGGCATCACAGCCACGCCTCCTCTGTTCTCAGAAGCTGCGGGTGGCAGTTCTCAAAAGTCCTGGGCAGCTCCAACTGACTCTCAGCAGTCTTTCTCTCAGCAACTCTGGCCTCCTCTGCATGGGACTTCTCTCTACTTGGGACTTCTCTCTAAATCCACAGCTCCTCCCAATTCAGCCCTCTGTCTTCACATCAACAAGTCCATCCCACTAGGGGGATTCACAAGCTCTGGGTTTTAATATTTAACCTAAAAACCAAGCCAATAGAAGGGTGTCTTTAAATTCCACTACCATTACAGCATGGAATCTTATATAGGCTCTACATATGCATTCACATTAAACATGTTTTCACATTAGTAATGCTGTAAAGAAGAATTATAATCAATCGAATGAACCAAGATAAAGAAGAAACAAAACAAAATAAACAAAAAAGAATGAGAGCCAACACTATGCTTTCAATCTGCATTCAGACTCTGTAATCCTTTCTCTCATTGTGAATAATATTTTATATCATGAAACTTTTGGAGTTGTCTTAGAATCTTGCATTTCTGAGACCAGTTAAGTCGATCAAAGTTAGGCACCATGTAATGTGATTGCAAATGTGTCTAATGTTCCTTTGGATCTGCTCCCTTCATTCAGCATCAGTTCATATGTCTTTCCAGGTTTTTCTGAAGTCTGCCTACTCATCATTTTTTTTTTAACTTTCATTTATTTTTAGTTTACATCATTCATTTCCATGAGATTTTGATTTATAAATTTTCTCCCCATGTTTCCCCTACCCATCACCCCAAAACAGTGATCCCACTGTATACCTCCTCCCTCAGTCAGCTCTCTCCTATATCCTCCACCATCACCCCTCTGACTTTCCAGTAGGGCAAAGATGGATCTCTCTACCCCAGTACTTGTATATTTCCCTCCTTCCTATTCCACCTCCCTTTTCTTCTATTCTCTACTTTTCACCTGTCTCTTTACAAAAGTGTGTGCTTCTAACAACCTTCCCCCCAGCCTGCCCTCCCCTACATCCTCTCCCTTCTAATCCCTTCTCACCCTGCTCTCCTGTTGGCCAAGAAACCCAATTTCGAGTATATGTCATTCCTTTCCTAAACCAACTGCAATGAGATTAAGGTTGACACTTCCCTTTCACCTTCCTGTTCTTCCCATCCATTGTAACAGTTATCCCTTATGTCTGCTATATGAGACGATTAACTCTGTTCTGTCTTTTCCCATATCTTCTCATATTATTCCACTCCCACCTTTCAATTTGACCTTTTTAAAATATTATCCCATCTAATTCAATAGATTCTGTGCCCTCTCTCTATGCAAACAAATATGTACACACTCACATATGTATTCATATGAATATATACCCTCC
>JAQQSV010023675.1:0-10332 GCA_028646515.1 Pseudochirops corinnae
TTAAAATCATAGACTGGGTAGAATCTTTGAAACACAAATGTGAGAGACAAGAGAAATATAGAAATAAGGTAAATACATTTAAGAAACTGGAAGAGATGAAATGATATTGAAGTGTTTATGCTTCTAACGGGGTTTAGAATCAAGTGTCTCTTCAGAATCTCACTGTCTTTTAGGGTCACAGAAAGAATAAAGTAAGACAAATATGGTTCCCAGAGGATACTTTTATTCTCCAGCATAGCTTTTTAAGATAAGAAAAAAGAGGGAAGAAAAAGTAATATGTTAGGGAAGAAATAAAGAAGTAGGAGGAATGTAATGGAAAAGCATTTATTAGGTACTATGTGGCAAGTGCAGTATACAAAGAGAACATCAAGATAGTACCTGTTTTCAAGGAACTCATATTCTAATTGGATAAGGTAACACATAAAGGATAGTTCAGTTTCCTGATAGAAATACCAGGTAATACTTAGGATCTAGCAGGTAAAGCAGCAATACAGGTAGCAGGGCTCCAGAGAACTTGGGGTGGGGGTGCGGAGAATAGCAATTGACTTCAGAGGAGTAGGAAAACTATATTATGTTTAAAGGCACCATAGATCATTAAAACACAAAATATATACATACATACATCTATTCATACATACATATACATACAAAAATTGTTATAGCACTTAAAGGAAAAGTTAATCAAATTAAATAGACAGCAATAGACAAAAATAGACCACAAAACTATTATAGTTGGAGTTATCCATATGCCGATTTCAGATCTAAACAAATCTAACAAAAACATAAAGGAGAAAAAAGTGAAGGAAGAGGGAGGGAGAAAATTTTGGAACTCAAAATTTTGTAAAAATGAATGTTAAAAAATATCTTTACATATAATTGGAAAAAAATACTATTAAAGAGTAAAGAAAAAAAAAGAAAGAGGGTTCTGGGGAGACTGGGGTGGGAGCTGGCCAGAAGCATAGTATGGTAAAAGTGGCATGAGCTGTGGCCGTTGTGGGCAGTGGCCACAGTGAGACGGTGCCAGAGGCAGTGCCCAGGAAGGGTAAGGAGACTGAAAGATCAGAAAGAATTCTAGAGGACCCCTGTGCTAGCACTGGGTGCAGGATTCAGCACTATTTGGCAAGTTCCCATTACCTAGTTTGAGGTTGCAGTTCCAAGGTAGAAAGGAGAGGCTACAGTGGTAAGGGAGCAGGTGCCCTACCTGGGCAAGAACCAGAACATAGACCAGGAGAGCAGTGGCCAGAATTCATCCAGGATTACAAGATCTTGGAAGGACCAAAAACTTTTGGCCCCCATATCTAGCTGTGAAAACAACAGGATGAAAAAATGATAAAAAATGAAAAAAAAAACAATAATAAGAAAATCTGACCATTAAAAGTTAGTATGGTGACAGAGAAGCTCAAAACATAAACTCAGAAGACAATGACTTCAAAACATCTACAAATAAAGCCTCAAAGGAAAAAAAAATGCAGACTGAACACAAGTTCAACAAGAATTCCTTTTAAAAATAATATTTTATTTTTTCCCCAATTACATGTAAAAATAATTTTTAACATTTGGGTTTTTTTTAAATTTTGAGTTCCAAAATCTCTTCCTTTCTCCTCCCTTCACCCCTCCCTGAGATGGTAAGCAATTTGATATAGGTTATATATGTGCAATCATGTAAAACATATTTCCACACTAGTTAAATTGTGAAAGAAAACACAAACTTAAAAAAGAAGACACACAAAAAAGTTAAACAAAAAAAAATATACTTTGATCTGCATTCAGACTCTTTCAGTAGTTTCTCTGGAGGTGGATAACATTTTTCGTCACGAGTCTTTTGAAATTGTCTTGGACCATACCATTACTGAGACTAGCTTAAGACATTCACAATTAAATTGGGAAAGAATTTTTACAACCAGTGTCTCTGATAAAGGCCTCATTTCTAAAATATACAAAGAATTGAGTCAAATATATAAGAATCAAGCCACTCTCCAACTGATAAATGGTCAAAATATATGAACAGGCAGTTTTCAGAGGATGAAATTAAAGATATCTATAAGCATATGAAAAAATGTTCCAAATCACTAGTGATTAGAGAAATGCAAATCAAAATAATTCTGAGGTACCACATCTCACCAGTCAGATTGGCTAAGATGACAAAACAGGAAAATGATAAATGCTGGAGAGTATGTGGAAAAATTGGAACACTAATGCATTGTTGGTGGAGCTGTGAACTGATCCAGCCATTCTGGAGAGCAATCCAGAACTATGCCCACAGGGCTATAAATAAGTGCATACCCTTTGACCCTGCAAGATCACTTCTAGGGTTATATCCCAAAAAGATCAGAGAAGTGGGAAGAGGACCCATATGTACGAAAAGATTTACAGTGGCTTTTTGTGGTGGCAAAAAATTGGAAAACAAGGGGATGGCCATCAATTGGGAATGGCTGAAGAAGTTGTGGTATATGAGTGTAATGGAATACTACTGTGTTATAAGACATGAGGAGCAGATGGACTTCATAATAACCTGGAGAGGCGTATATAAACTGATGCTGAGTGAGAAGAGCAGAACCAGAAGAAATTTGTACACAATCACAGACACGACGTATGTATGTGTGACGACCAACTTCAACAGACTGGGCTCCTCTCAGCAATACAAGGTTATAAGACAACTCCAAAAGACTCATTGATCAAAAGAGATATCCACATCCAGAGAAGAAGAGTCGGAATCTGAGTGCAGATTGAAACAAACTACTTGCTGTGTTTCTTTTTCTTGTTTTGTTTCCTCTTTCCCATTGATCATTCCATCAGTTATAAGCCTTCGTTACAACCTGACAAATGATTAATGGGAAGATACTTGTAGATCCTATATCCGCGTACATGCCGCCATGATGGTGGGGAGGAGAGAGAGGGGGAGAAAATCTGAAACTCAAGGGACTGTGGAACTGACCATTGTAAACTGAAAGTAAATAAATCAATTTAATTTTTAAGAAAAAAAGGGAGAAAAAAAGACATTCACAATCGATCATCACACAATGTTGCTGTTAATGTGTACAACATTCTCCCGGTTCTGTTCGATTTACTTTGCATCAGTTCATAGAAGTCTTCCCAGGTTTTTCTGAGAGCTTCCTGATCATCATTTCTTATAACACAGTAGAATGCCGTTACAATTATTTACCAGTCCTTTTCCAATAATTACCCAATTGATGGGGAGGCACTCCTCATTTTCCAATTCTTTGCCACCATGAAAAGGGCTGCTATAAATATTTTAATACATATGGGCCTTATTTTTCTCTTTGAAATACAGACCTAGTAGAGTATTGCTGGATCAAAGGGTCTGCATGGTTTTATAGTCCTTTGGGAGTGGTTCCAAATTGCTCTCCAGAATGGTTGGATAAGTTCATAACTCCACCAACAGCACGTTAGTGTCCCAATTTTCCCACATCCTCCCCAACATTAATCATTTTCTTTTATTAGCCATAATAGCCACCATCATATTAGCAAATCTGATAGGTGTGAGGTGCTGCCTCAGAGCTGTTTTAATGTGCATTTCTCTAGTCAAAAGTGATTTAGAGCATTCCTTAATATGACTATAGATAGCTTTGATTTTTTCATCTAAAAACTGCTTGTTTATATCCTTTGACCACTTATTAATTGGGGAATGGCTTGTATTTTTATAAATTTGACTCACTTCACTATTTATTCAAGAAATGAAGCCTTTATCAGAGATGTTTGTCATAAAAATTGTTTCCCAGCTTTCTACTTTTCTTTTAGTCGTGGTGTATTGGTTTTGTTTGTGCAAAAACTTTTAAATTTTTAAACTTTAAAATTTTAAACTTAAAATTTAATTTAATTTAAAATTTAAATGTAAAACTTTTGAATAATCAAAATTATCCATTTTACATCTCATAATACTCTCCATTCTCTTATTTGTTCATAAACCAACAAGAATTCCTAAAAGAGCTAAAGCAAGTTTTTTTTAAAGAGCAAAAAATTATTTTAAAAATAAAATAAGAATGGTAGAAGAAAAATTGGGAAAAGAAATGAGAGCAGTGAAAGAAAATTATGAAAAAAAGAATTAACAGCTTGGTAAAAGAAGCACAAAAAGTAATGAAGAAAATAGCTACTTAAAAATCAGATGACCAAATGGTAAAACAAACAAACAAAAAACCACTGAATAAAATAACTCCTTAAAAGTCAGAATTGGCAAAAAATTCTCAGAAAATGATGGAGTAGGTCAGAAAATCCCAAGCTCTCAAGATTTCCCCCTACAAAAGAGATGAAATATTGTCACAGAGCAAACATAGAGCAGTAAAAACAAATAAGATTAGGGGCAGAACAGGGGTCCTCCTGGGACAATCAGAGAAGATCTGAAGAAAAGTCCCAGGATGAGGTTTGGTCCCTGCAAAGAGTAAACAGACTCCAGGCTAGGTCCTGACTGGGTGGGCTTCAACAACAAACAGCAAACTCTGGGATTAGCTGAGTTGGGAGGCTGCTTCAGCCCCAGCTGCAGGAACTTTTACCCACTCCTCCAACCCCCTAGGGAAGTGAAGGGTGTTAGGTGTCTGGGCCAGTGAAGATGGAGGGAACTTCTACTAACAAGGAATGCCAGACCCAGCTGTGCTGTGGAGATGTAGCAAAAGAAAAAAATGGATATTTAATGAAATAGCAGCCTTTCAAACATTCCTGATAAAAACGCCAGAAATGAATAGAAAATTTGACATTCAAACTCAAGAGAAGCACAAAAAGGTAAACATGAATAAGAAATCACAAACGACTTTATAAAGATTAAACTTCTTACATTTCCTAATGGGAAGATGACACATGCAGTCCCTAAGAATTTTATCATCATTATGGCTGTTAAGAAAGTCTGCTTAGGTAGAGGGCATGGGAATGAGACTATTTTGTTGGGATGAACTCAAAAGAAAAAGTCAAGGGTGAGAAAGAGGGATGCACTGGGAGAAAGGGGAAGGGAAAGGAAGAATTAAAGAAGATATATAAAGAGGAACACAAGGAAGAGTTTTACAATGGAAGAGGGAAAGGGAAAGGGGCAGGCAACATTTCAATCTCACTGTCATCTGAACTGATTCAAAAAGGGAGATTTTATACACACACACACACACACACACACACACACTGTTGGGCATAGAAATTTATTCTATCCTACAAGGAAGTAGAAAGGGGAAGGGGATAAGAGAAAGAGATAGGGGTAATAGAAAGGAGGATAGTTTAAGGGAGGCAGAGGTCAGAAGCAAAGCAGACTTTTGAGGAAGAGACAGGGTAAAAAAAAAAAGAGAGAAAGCTAAATAGAAGAGAAGAGGATGTAGGAAAATACAGTTAACAATCATAGCTGTGAATGTAAAGTGGATGAATTCACCTGTAGCAAAATGAATTAGAAATAAGAATCTAACAATATGTTGCTTAAAAGAAACACACCTGAAACAGAAAGACATGAACAGAGTTAAAATAAATGGTTAAAGAAGAATCTATTATATATCAGCTGAAGGGGGAAAAAAAAAGGCAGGGGTAGCAATCATGATCTTAGACAAAAAAAAGCAAAAATTGATCTAATTAAAGGAGATGATCATGGAAACTACATTTTGCTAACAAATATCACAATGAATTAACATCAATATTGAACATATATGGACCAAATGGCATAGCACCCAAATACTTAAAGGAAAAATTAAATGAGTTACGGGACAAAATATATATTAACACTCTATTAGTGGGGACCTCAGTTTACCTCTCTCAGACTATACAAATCTAAACATAAAATAAACAAGAACAAAGTTAAGGAAATGAAAAGGATCTTTTTCTCAGCTATACATGGCACCTTCACAAAAATTGGTCATGTATTATGGCATAAAAACCCCACAAGCAAATGTAGAAAAGCAGAAATATTAAATGCTCCCTCTTCAGACCATTAGTGCAATAAAAATACATTTAATATTTCTATTTAATATTTACTTATTAAATATTTATTTAATATGGTTGTTGAAGCATAGACCAAAAATCAATTGGAAACCAAATAATGTAATCCTAAAGAATAGGTCAAAGAATAAATCAAAGAAACAATAATTTCATTAAAGATAATGACGATGATGAAACAAATGCTAAAATTTGTGGAATGCAACCATAGTAGTACTTGGGGAAAATTTTATATCTTTAAGTGTTTACATCAATAAAAAAAAAGAGCAGACCAATAAATTGGACACGCAATTAGAAATAATAGATAATACCAAAGAAACATGTGAAGAAAGATAGCAGACTAGACATTTTCTCTGATCCCTATGACTTCTTAAATCTCCCCAAAACAGAAATTACACATCAAAGATAAAGCAACTTCAGTTGTTTCCATGGTCTGGACACCAAGACTCTGAAACAATATTTAAGAATAAATAAATAAATGCCAAACTCACTGACCCTGAGCTCATTCAGCACCCCTCCCCCATGTCTCATGCTACTGGCAGTGAAATCACATGAGCAGACCCTGACAAAACAGACAAACCCACCCTTACACCCTAGTTGCTCCTCCCTCTTCCCAGTGCCTCAGAGACCCTGGCTCTGGGCTGTGGAAGTTTTCTCAGGTCTCAAAAGCCAGCTTAGCCACAGACTCTTAGGAGCAAAAGACTGTTAGGGACTTCAGACTGGAAGCACCAATGCTGAAAAGCTCTGAACTGTGGATAGCACTGAACTGCTGGTGCTGGGAAAAGTAGGCTCTAAACTGCTATTACCAGCCTAAAGAACTAAGGGAATCTATAGGACACTGTCTATGTATGGAGCTGTGCAGCTTTCCACCAAGCCTGAGGGAAGAACACAAGATCTAGCTGGGGCTAGTTCTGAACACCCAAAAGTCAAGTGGGGCAGGGACCTAGGTGGGAGAACTGTGAATTGTCCACTGTGGAAGGAGGCTGAGATGACTTGGGATCTAGCCCCAAGGAAACCACAATCAGAGGGTGGGAGTCAGAAGTGAGCAATAAGGAAAATAAGGAAGGAAAAAAGACTGAACGTATAAAAGATTCTAGGAAGAAGAAATCTCTGAGACCTTGAACATAAACAGATACACAAACAGGAAAAAATAGTAAAAACAGAAGGAAATATTGGCTCAAGATCTAGTAAACGAGTTTAGGTATCTATGAATAAATATTGCAAAACAAAGGAAAATGATCCAACACTTGATGAAACAGAGACCTTGTGGAAGTCTGGGAGAACACAGAACCACAACACAGGGTTCCTGCATGTTTTAAAAGAGAAATAAGAATTATGAGAGCAGAATTTATGTCCTGCAAAGCAAAAGTAATAAACAGAATAGAAAAAATTGAATCTACAATTGTGTCACCAAAGTAGAGAGAACACTAGATCAGAAATGCAAATACACAGAAGTGAAAGACAGTCTACAAGAAGAAAAGTGAAAAACAAGAACATGAAAAGAAAATAGGCAAGCGAAACACATGGATCTTGAAGATAAGGTGCATAGAGATAATCTAAAGAACACAAGTCTCCCAGAAGAATATAACAGGACCAAAAAAAATTAACATCACACTGAAGAAAATAATAACAGAGAATTGTCTAGAACTTTTGAATATAAAAAATGAAATTCTAACTGAAAGAATTTACAAATATGAAATTTGATTCAGAAACAACAAGTTCTGCAAGACATTAGGAAAAAGACTACCAAATACAAAGTAAAGGCCACTCAGATAACACAATTCTACTCCACTCCCATGAGAAAGAGGAGGAGGGACTGGAATAATGTGTTCCAAAAAGCACTGAAGCTCAGAATGCAGCCTCGAGCGTCCTATCCTGTAAATCTAAGCCTCACCATTCAAGACAAGATGTTCAATAGTTAAAAAAAAAAGTGTGAAACATTTTTAGACAGAAAACCAGAACTGAAGAGATTATTTGCATCTCAAACACCCCAAACATCAGAAATGCAGAGGAGTGAATACATGCAGAGAGCAACAGCAATACAGTGATGAAAGACCAATAACAGAGTTCTATCTAAATGTACACAAGGAGGTGGGGTGAAGGTAGAAATCTGGGAGAGGCATTAGCTGAAGAGGTGGTCTGAGGGCATTTTGGACAGAAACGGATGACAGTGTACCTACAAGTCAATGCTTCTTTGTTGGCGTTAATTACAATATGGCGGGGTACATTAAAACTGGGGAGGGGAGCCTAGAGATAGAGAGAAGTGAGTATTGTGCTGAGGTCAAGTCAAGGGCTAGTAATGAGGAGAAGGTGACCTCTGTGGTTTTAGAAAGAGAAAAGCTTATCTGGGAATAGGAGGAAACGATTACAAAGGGGAGGAAAGGAAGGAAGTCTTACCTTGCACATGGGAGGGGGTTCCACGGATGAATACTTCTATGGATTAAGGGAAACAAAAACTTCACCACGGTTGAAGCATAAGGATTTTGGTACCTGAAAAGTCAACTTGTCTTGGGGGGTGGGGCCAGGGAAGCAGGGCCTAGGGTCAATTGGTACCTGGAGGAGTAGAAAAACATGGGTCCAGGTAAGAAAGTTTAAGACAAATGTAGGGGGAAATGGTAAATAAGAAAGGTTATAGGTCAGTCAAGGTACAGAAGCAGAGGTACATTACCACGGGATAATGTCCTCTCTGATACCTATAATAATTGTCATGGTTCTGAGAGTGAAACACAGCAGAAAAGGGGATTCGTGGGCGAAGTCCTACAAGTTGGTGACAGAAAGTGCCTGGATGGCAGTACCCGGAACGAATACCTTGGAAGTCCAAGACAACCTGGAAGGTTGACAGGAAAGGTCTGTTGCACCAGTCTGGGACAGAAGCAATATCTACCAAAGGCCACGCCAACACAGATGCAAACCCAGAGCAGGCCTCAGGGGACTGAATCACTGGGAGCTGTGGCAGTTTCCAGACTTCTCAACCCACAAATGCCAAAGACAACATAGAAGGTCAGTAAAAAAGTTCTGTTGGACATGGGTGAGAGAGGAGTGCGGTCCAGTGTCAGCCCCAGAGTAGCAGCAATGGCAGAGGCAGCGACTGCTTCTGGAGCTCTCGGACCACAGGCGGGGGAGGTTCAAGGGACTGATCAGAGAGGGGATTGCAGGGATTTCTTTGCCGGCACTGAGGCAGGATTCTTTTGCTTTGCCCTTGCTTGGATCTGGGTTGCAGTCCAGGGTGGCAGTCATGGAGTGAGGATATGTTGACATGTTGAAGTTTATGGTGGCCAAGGAGAGGGAATCCTCCTCACAGTTCCCAGGCAGAAAAGAGTTGCTTGTGGTTACCCACAGACCAGAGCACAGGCCAGGAGAGGAGTGAACACCTCTCCTTTGATCATACCACCTTGGAAGAAGTGAAAATGTACAGGTCCCTAGAAGTAACTCTGAAAACAGCTGCACAAAAACCCTGAAGTTTGGGAGAGTATACCCTCCATACTGGAAACAGTCCTACATTAACAAAGAGTTAAAAAGTCAAGCAGCTGACTGGGAAAATGAACAAACAGTGGGGGAGGGGTAGAAATCAAACTATAAAATCTTACTTTGGTGACAAAGATTAAAACATACAACCAGAAGAAGACAACAAAGTCAAAGCTCCTACATCCAAACCCTCCAAGAAAAATAGGAATTGGTCTCAGGTCATGGAAGAGCTCAAAAAGGATTTTAACAATCAAGTAAGAGGGGTGTTGAGGTGGCACAGTGAATAGAGCACCAGCCCTGGAGTCAGGAGGACCTGAGTTCAAATCCACCTCAGACACTTAACACTTACCAGCCATGTGACCTTGGGCAATTCAATTAACCCCTCCCCCTTCCAAAAAAAATAAAAAAGAAAATCAAGTAAGAAAAGTAGAAGATAAAATGGAAAGAGAAATGAGAATGATGCAAGAAAATCATGAAAAATGAGTCAACAGCTTGCCAAAGGAGACCCAAAAAAGTACTGAAGAAAATAACACTTTAAAATGTTAAAAACTAACCCAAATGGCAAAAAAGGCCCAAAAAGTCAACGAGGAGAAGAATGCCTTAAAAAGAAGATCTGGCCGAATGGAAAAAGGAGGCCCAAAAGTTCACTGAAGAAAATAATTCCTTAAAAATTAGAATGGAGCAAATAGAAACTAATGACTCTATGAGAAATCAAGAAATTATAAAACAAAACCAAAAGAATGAAAACACAGAAGACAATGTGAAATACCTCACTGGAAAAACAACTGACCTGGAAAACAGATCCAGGAGAGACAATTTTAAAATTATTGGACAACCTGAAAGCCATGGACAGCTTGGACATGATCATTCTTTCTTTTATTTTTTTAAATTTATTGGTTTATTTACTTTTAGTTTACAAGATTCAGTTCCAGAATCCCTTGAGTTTCAAAT
>JAQQSV010023676.1:0-10332 GCA_028646515.1 Pseudochirops corinnae
AGAGAGAGGGAGAGAGAGAGAGAGAGAGAGAGAGAGAGAAGGGAAGGAGAGGGAGAGGGAGAGAGAGAGAGCGTTCTATTTTCTTCTGTCAGATTCAGATGAAAGTGAGGTTTGTGGGGTGCCCATTCTGCCTGCCCCTTCCTCCTTGTTTGTCTATTCCTTTCCCCTGTCTTATAAAATAGTAAGTACCTCCTTTTTCTCATCCCTTCCTCCCGAAAACATTTCAATTTACCTCCCATTTCTTTCCTTTTCCTAAGACTATCAAAATAGAACAAAACCCTCTGCCTATCTTATTTAACTCTCCCTATGATCCACGCAGACCTTAGTTTTGGAAGAGGTCCCTCATTTCTTATAAAATGTAAACAGTTCATGATCTTAGAGTCCTTTCCAAATGATCAAATGTATTTATCTTCTACTGACTCCTATATTTTCATTCCAAAGTTTCTATTCAGTGCTTGAAAGGTTTCTTTTTCATTAAAGACCTATTTTCACTTTTGAAGGATTATACCCCAGTTTCGTTGGATAGGTTATTCTTAGTTATAAGCCTTTCCCTTTTGCCTTTGGGAATATTTTATTCCAAGCCCTCCTCTCCTTTTTTTTTTTTTTGGGAGAGGGGGAAGGTAGGGCAATTGGGGTTAAGTGACTTGCCCATGGTCTCCTCTCCTTTTTATGACCATTTGTCAGACCTTGTGAGATCCTGCCTATGCCTCCTCAGTACTTGACCTTTTTTCTTGTTTCCTGCTTGCAGTGGTTTCCCCTTGGCACGGAAGCTCTGAATTTTGACTCCACATTCCTTAGGGGTTTCATTTTGGACTTTCTTTCAGAAGTGGGTTGGTCAATTCTCTCTATTTTCACTTTACCATCTGGATCTAATAGAACTGGGAAGCTTTAATTCCATGGTGTCGTGTGGTTGTTGTGGTTGTTGTTGTTACTGTTTTGCCCCTCCTATGACACTTGAATGTGAATTTTTTTTTTTACTTTGTCTCTTCTTCCACATTAGAAAGTAAGCACGTCATCTTCCTTTAGACTCTTCCAATTACTCAAACATATTTATCTGTAGATTTTGCTTAACTCCTATGTTTGCATTTCAAAGCTTCTACTCAACTGTACTCTTTTTATCGGGAATACTTGAAAACCTTCTTGTTCTATTAAATGTTCAATTTTTTTGCTGTGTAGGATTATCCTCAACTTTTCAGGATAAATTATTCTTGGTTATAAGCCTTTATCTTTTGCTTTGGGGATATCTCCTTTATAGTAGTTGCTGCTTAGCCTCCTGTGATCCTGACTGGTTCTTGGTACTTGAATTCCTTCCATAATGCTTGCAGAAGTTTTTCTTTGACTTAGAAGCTCTGGATTTTGGCTATGATGTTTATAGCACTTGTCTTTTCAGAGTTTCTTTCATGAGGTAATCAGCTGATTCTTTCTAATTTTCACTTTGCCCTCTGCTTCTAATAGATCTGAGCAGTTTTCTTTCACGATTTCTTGAAATACAATTTCCAGGACTTTTGTTTGGTCACTGTGTTCAGGGAATCCAGTAATACTTGGATTATCAGTTTTATCTGTTTGTGACCCGTTTTCAAGGTCAGTTGTCTTTCGTTTGTTTGTTTTCAGTCAATGCCTTCTATTTCCTTCTGTTATCTTCTTCTGTTTCTATACTGGGAATGTGTTCTAATATTTTACATTGTCTCGTGCGGTCATTGAAATCTATTTACTACGTTCTACTTTTCTAACAGATCATCTGTGATGATTTTCCATCTATTCTTTCTAAGCTATTTATTCCCCGTTCAATTTTCTTCCTCTTGAGTTCCCATTTCATTTACAATTTCCTTTTTTCCCTCTGACTTCATTTCTTATAGGACTCTTGCAGCCCCTGTGGTAAAGGCTTTTTTTTTCTCTATGCAACTCTGCTTGTAGGTATTATGAAATTGTTCTCGGGGCAGCTAGGTGGCGCAGTGGAGTCAGGAGGACCTGAGTTCAAATCCAGGTTCAGACACATAACACTTACTAGCCGTGTGATCTTAGGCAAATCACTGAACCCCAATTGCCCTGACCTCCCCCCTCAAAAAAAAAGCAAAAAAGAAAAAAGAAATTCTTCTCTTCTTCTGAAAATATCTCTTGGACTTCATTAAGTGGGAAGGGGAAAAAGGAAGTAAGGGAACATGCATTTATTAAGCACCTAATGTATGTCAGTTACTACAGTAAGCATTTTACAAATATCTCACTTGATCCTTACAACCCTAAGAGGCAGCACCTACTATTATCCTCATTTTGAGGAAACTTACAAATAGAGGGTAGATGACTTACCCAAGGTCACACAGCTAGTGTCTAAGGCCAGATTTGAACTCAGGTCTTCTTGACACCAGGCCCCACAATCTATTCACTGTACCAGCTAGCTGGTTCTTCCATCATGTTCATTATTTTCTTTTATTCATTCATATTTCTAGCCTCTGTTCTTAGATTAAGACTTTGCTCCAAGATCAGGCTATATCCCTTCCATAATTTGGATGTTGCTACTGCTACCATTCTTGATGGGATATCTGGTACTAGGTCCTAGTCTCTGCCTTAATCTGTGTCTTCTGCCTTAGTCTCTTGATGGTCTAATTTAGGTACTGGCTTATCTCTGCCTTTTCCTGGTATAATTCCCCATTAGGAGTTGGCACCATTCTCTTTTATGGCTGTGAGATGTCCCAGGTGGTTGTTGAAGATAATGCAGGTCTCAGGTCTCCTGCAAGACATCTAGACGCAGACTTATGAGCACTGAATTGACCTTGTGCCCTGCTGTGGCTCCCAATGTTCCAAAGCAATGGTTCTCAAAGTGTGGGAGGGGGCCAAAGAGCTGTATTGAATTAATACTGTTTTAATTTAAAAATAAATTAAATATCTATAGATATAGCCCATATAAACAAAAGCTGTTTGGAAGAGTCATCCATGATTATTAAGAGTATAAAGGGATCCTGAGACCAAAAAGTTTGCAAACTACTGTTCCGAGGAGTACATGGCCACGTCCTGTCTCCTTGGGCAGTAACCTTGTGGGAGGAATGAAAGGTTGTTTCTGTTTCTAGCTTCTTTTCACATAGACCAGGACCAGGCTCTGGCTTCAGACACCCAATTACTGGAGCTGGCTTGTTAATCTACCTGTTTAAAGCTTGGCTGGCTTCAGGCCCATTTGTGGGAGCATATGCTTTCTTTCCTGGAATGGTCCCTCTCCCCATTTCTTCTAGTTTCTCATTCACTGGAACTCAGACTGGCTCTGGGGAGCAGTCCCCCTCCCAACCTCCACTGGACTTCTGGCCAGTTTTCCGAAGATCACACTAATTTACCTAGGATGGCCTCTCTACTTGCCTCTACCAGATTCTAGACATGTTGCTGAGCAATTCCATGCTGGATTAAAGAGCTTACTTCTCTTTGCTCTGATTTTCTTTGTCTTTGGTCTGTCTGGACCTCTTGTCAGATATTTGCAGGGTTACATGGGAGATCTGGGCTCTTCTATGACCTTTCAGGCTGCCATCTTAACTGAAAGTCATCGAGGTGAATTTTCAAATTAATAAATATCTGGAATTCTGCCTCCCACTGGGAAGAGTCATATAAGTCAAGCCCACTTGTCTAAAGCCATTTGCTATCAGAGTTAATGCATTTTTACAGATGGCTGAGCATTTAAAGACCAGGAATAATTCCCTAATAACTTTAACTTTCTTTTTCTTTGAGGTCAGTCAAAAAGGAAAAGGACAATTCCATCTTTTGAGAGCTGTTGTAATGTGAAAGCCAAGTGTTATTGCTTGATCAGTGGACCATAAGGACAAATTATGACCTGATTGACTTGCTGAATTAAATCCTTTGGAGTAACAAAATGTCAGTATAACCTCTAAGCCCAAAAATTGATCATTGACAGTACACTGTCCCCTTGGGATCTGGCTACTGTTATTGTAACAATAATACAGTCTTCATAATAACTCGAAGGATAGAATAATAATAAATGGGTGAATGGATTTATTAAGCACTTACTCTATGCAAAATACTCTAAGGTTAATAGGGATCCTCACATACAATTAGTGACCCATATGTTATGCTCAAAGTTGTTCTCTTAACTTCATTTCAATATTCTGTACAGTATTTTTTAATTTGAAATGAATTTTACAAACACCTTCACAAACACAGGTTAAAATCTAGCAGTTTTGTAATCCAAGGCATGAGATGTAGTCATTAAGACAGCAATGGAACTCTCCAGTCTCTTCCTTCCTAACAACTCTGTGATCATCCTCTCCTCCTGTATACTGTCTTCTAAGTAGGTTTTCATGACATTGCTACTGCCTGTCTAATGCTACTCATTCCCTTTTACTTGACACTCATCATTGTAAGGGTCTTTAACTATGGGTGTCCCCATGGCTCTGTCTTTGACCCCATTCTCTTCTCCTTCTATAGTGTATCATTCAGTGATCTCATCAGCTCCCATGAGTTCAACTATCATATCTACATTGATAATGAACAGATCTACAGATCTTTAATCTCTCTCCTGAGCTCAAATCCAACATCACCAAGTGTCTTCTAGATATCTCGAATTGGATGACCCATAGACATCTCAAATCCAACTTGTCCAAAACAGAATTCATATCATTCCTCCAAAATCATCCCCTCTTCTTATCTTTCCTGTTACTGTCTAGAAGACATCCATCCTCCTAGTCACCCAAAGTTAAAATTTCAGAGTTATCTTCAATGCCTCACTCTCACCCATCCCACATATATAATCTCTTCTCCAATCTCGTTTCTGACTCCTTACGTCTTTCTCTCCACTCACAGAGCCACCACCTAGTATAAGTCCTCATCACCTTATGCTTGGAAGTAAAGAAAACAAACATTTATTACGTACCTACTACGTGCCAATAACTATATATGCTAAGTTCTTTACAAATATTATCTCATTTGACCTTTACAACAACCCTGGGTGTTATTGTGATCACCATTGTACAATGGAGGAAACTGGAGGACAGAGTGGCTAAGTGATTTTCCCAGGGTCACAAAACTAGTGACTGAGGTCATATTTGAACTCAGATTTCCATGACTCAGATGAGGCAGTCCATCCACCATGCCACCAATTGCCAGCTTAGACTATCACAATGGCCTTCTAAGCCGTCCCCCTGCCTCTAATCTCTTCCCTCTCTTATCCATTCTCCAGAGCTGCCAAAGGCATTTTCCAAACCATTGTGTGTGTGCATGCACACACACACGCACACACACACTCATGCACACTCAGTAAACTCCAGTAGCTCCATGTTACCTTTAAATCAATATAATAAAATAATTCTTATATTTGACAGTCTAGTTGATGTTCCCCACACACTATCGTCTCTCATCCAACTTACCTCCTCCAACCACATGCCCTTCACTAGCTATCCCCCAAGCATAACATGTTCTCTCTCCTCCCCTCTGCCCCTGGCTTCCCTGGCCTCCTTCAAGACTCAGTTTAAATCCCACCTTCTTCAAGAGGCCCTTCCTATGCCCCCAACCCTCAATCCCTTCCCTCTGAGATCACCTCCTATTTATACCACATTTTGTATGGACACCGTTATTTGTATGCTTTGTTCCCCATGGGAATTTGAGCCCCTTGAATGCTGAGATCTTGTTTCTGCTTTCTGTGTATCCCCAGCATGTAACACAGTAACCAGTCAGTGGCCAGTGAGTGTTTAATAAATGCTTGTTGACCTACTGACTGGCTCCAAGAACTCACACCATCCTTCCCCCATCACTTCTATCTTAAAATAATGTAATCAGGGTTGGGGGTGGGAGAGTTAATGTGAGACACAGCCAGTGTGAGTTCCCACACTTACCTTTCCAGCATAAAAGCCAGATCTCCCCAGAATTTCCTATCAATTTGACATGAAGTTCTCTGGAAACCAACCTCAGATGTTCACCATAAAATCACTCAAGAATGCATTGGGGACAATGGTGCTCTGGCTGGGATTCTAGAGGACTTGGGGTGGGGGGATAAACTGAGTGGCACCAAAACTATGCCCATCACATATATCAACTTAGACAATGGGGATCAATTCATTCAGACACACATTCACTAAATGGAAATGCCTCGGTACCAAGTTGTGTATTTACATAAAATTAAAATGGAAATCTCCCAAATTTTTCTCTGAAGGCTCAAGCTTCTCCAATTCTCAGAGTGAAGCAATAATACAAAAAAATCCCTTGAGTAGGATCTCCTCAAAAAAAACCTACTTCCACACTGGGGTATAATGTTAACTATAACAAAAATCACACAGCTGGTGGTTGTATGTGTTTCAAGCTTGTGAGTGACACCAAGTCAAGAAGACTAAATGCCTCCACAGACTTTAAAAGCACTCTCTCCTTCCTGTCCTTGACTGTATTCCCACATGGCTCTCTCCCATGCCCTCTTCTCACCCATTCTATTTAGCTACTACAAGCCCACGTCAGTAGTCAGCTCAAGTTGAGGGATATACATGGTCATATACTTGTGGTAACTGTACAGCAGTCAGTCAAGAACCACTCTCTCATACATGATATCTCACCCTGTTAGAATATAAATGTTGTGAGGGCGAAGAGAGTCACTTTGTGATATTTGTATACTCAGCACCTAACACAGAACCTGGCACAGAGTATGTGCTTCTAAATGTTTTTTTGTTCCGTTCATTCATACAGTGAGGTTTTGCCAAAGTAATAGCTGTCGTCTTATAATAGATTCCAATTTTTAAAAGTAACCACAGTGACCAAAAAGCAAGCAACAAACCAAAAACTGCGATGAAGAATAAGGAGACAAAAGGACACAGAAAACAAAAGTAGGTGGCCAAAAGTCCAAGGAAGCAATCTGAAACCTGAGAAGCTGAACAAAGCAAGCAGGAGACCAACAATAGCAAGAAGGGTATTGACAGTCATACCTTTTCTCAACCGGGAAGCTTTCAAAAGTCAGTCCTCAAGTCTGGCTACCCTGGTTCTGAGAACATAGGTAAACTGGAGGATTTGGCTGGGAAAGAGAATTAAGGAAGCTGTCAAGGAGGAAACTCCTGACCAAAATCCACTAAAAGGTAAATCCAAAAAACAAACACCTAAACAGGCATTCTCCTATATGACCTCACCCTGGAACATATCAATGTACTGCTCCTAGAAGTCTCGAATTCTCTACTTAATGATTCAAAGTCAACTATTAATTGATGGGCTTACTTCTTTTCTAATTCATCCCTTGACTAATAAGTGTTTTATCATCCACAATAGATAACACAGATTCTTTTTTTTCTTTTTCAAAGTCAAAGAAGGTGTCCTATATACTGTGGCACTCAATAAATATTAATTGGGAGAGATAATGAATGCTTGATGGAAACTTGGTCAGATTGAAATATTTATCCTAATTACTTTTGAAGATGCATTTAATAGTTGAGTGATCACTTCTCAAAAGCACTACACAAATCTGTACATTATTAATTAATATGCTATCATTTTAAAAGGGTTTTCCTAAATCAATTAGTTATGCATAGTCATAAGGAGGAATAAATGAATAGTTATTAAGTGCTTACTGTATGCTAAGCACTGGGGGATACGAATGTTCTCCAGGAGCCCCCTGTTCTCAAGGAGCTTACATTCTAATGGAGGAACTAACACATAGGGAAGGTTTCAGCTACAAGTAAGAAGGAAAGATCTAATGGTGCTTAGGGTGCAGCAACAAAGTTAGTGCCTCTTCTTTGTCATTTCCACTGATAAAATTATATCAGTTTCCCCAGATCACCAAATGCCTTGGGGGACACCTACAGCTAGTGGGAGTAACATGGATGATGGTCATGAAAAGGAAACTGGAAAAAAGTAGGAAGAAAACCAGGAAAGAGGAGTATCACAGAAACCTAGAGGCAGCTTCTCAATTTCCTTAGCTCCTCAACAGTGCAAGGGAAATCTGACTGGACATGATGATGCTGTGGGTAAAATGAAAACATTCTGGAAAGTTAGGAAGTTTTCTCTTCCCTGATCCATCACAACTCACCACATCATCTTCTTTTGGTCCTTAATGAGCCAGATTTTTCAAGCAGCTAGGTGGTTCAGTAAATGGAGCACTGGGTCTAGAGTCAGAAGGACCTGAGTTCAAATTCAGCGCTCAGACATTCACTAGCTGTGTGACCTTGGGCAAGTCCCTGAACCTCTGTTTACCTTAATCCACTAGAGAAGGAAATAGTAAACAACTCTAGCATCTTTGCCAAGAAAACCCACACAAGATTTGCTAAGTGGTGAGGGCAGACAGATGCCACAGTGGAAAGAGCACTGGATCTGGAGTCAAGAAGACCCGAGTTCAAATCCACCCTCAGTTTCCTGAAATAAAACTAACTAAAGTAGGAAATGAAAAGGCAATGCAGTACTTTTGCCAAGAAAACTCCAAATGGGGTCACAAAGAGTCTGAAATGACTGGAACAACTAAACAACAAGAAGAACCAGATTTTCCAAAGTGGAAATAACTCTGTTGGAAGTTGTTTCAAGTTGTCTTCTTTCAAGTCACCAAAAGCCAGGAGGATGAATTTCCTAAATGCTTGAAAGAAAAGCTGGCCAAAGAAATGCCTGACTGCCTGCATTCCTGCCTGGGAGTAACACTCATGCTTGGCTCTGGCAGTGTTAAACAGTAGCAGTTAGAACACACAGAAATACCTTCTCTGGGCCCAAGCTTAAAGTTGAGCCAGACATTAAAAACTCTGTTGGAGTCTGGTTTCTTTCTCTGATATTTATAAAGAGATTCTTCTCTCTCTCTCTCTCTCTCTCTCTCTCTCTCTGTCTCTCTCTTTCTCTCTCTCACTTTCTCTCTCTCTCTCTCTGTCTCTCTCTTTCTCTCTCTTTCTCTCTCTCACTTTCTCTCTCTCTTTCTCTCTCTCTCTCTCTCTCTCACACACACACACACACACACACACACACTCAGTCACCCCAAATCCTTTTGTCTCCCTCTTCCATACTCCAGAGAACCATCCCACTTGTACCACCAAAACCCCCAATATTTTCATTTCTCAAGGCTTAGGCATCATAGTTTAGGAATCTCAGTGTCACATCACCCATGATAAAAATAGAGAGAAGACTTGGACTAATTGAATTAGTTACCAAAATTCCTCATCTAAAAGTGGAGTTTCAGGGAGCGGGGAAGATATTTTGGGTTAGAGAGGAAAGGGCTAGCTTTTCTCAATGCCCTTTAAATCACAGGATAGTATTTCATAAAGTTTTCTGGAGGTTCTCCAAAAATGGAGTTTTAAGATCTTCTTTTGACTGAATTCATTCAAACCAATCACCATCTGTTTTGGTATTTGGTTTGTGAGAAGACAAAGCACATGAGTTTCGGAGAAGACTGGAAACCTGCAGTAAACTGTATCCTGGGACCTGGGGGACAGTTTTCTAACCTTGTCTAGTCTGCACAGCTTGCTGAGGTGCTGTTCTTGACAGACCACTCCAGTCATATCCACCTTCTATTGAATAGAGCAGTGTAAATCTCGAGGGAAACATAATTCTATCTCTGTTATCTCTGTCTCTGCCTCTCTGTATTTTCTCTTTCTCTCTGTCTCTGTTTCTTCTCTCTCTTCTCTCTGTCTTTCTCTTTCCCTGACTCTATCTCTCTGCCTTTTTCTGTGTCTTTATCATTGACTCTGTCTCTCTATGTGTCTCTGTCTTTGTCTCTGTCTCCTCTGTTTCTCTGTCTCTCTTTGTCTCTCCCTTTCTGCCTTTCTCTCACTCTCTCTTTTCCTCTGGACCTTTACCTTTGTCTCTATCTCTCTGTGTGTCTCTGTCTCTATCTTTGTCTCTCTGACTCTGTCTCCTCTGTCTCTGTCTCT
This sequence comes from Pseudochirops corinnae, assembly GCA_028646515.1. Classification (NCBI taxonomy): domain Eukaryota; kingdom Metazoa; phylum Chordata; class Mammalia; order Diprotodontia; family Pseudocheiridae; genus Pseudochirops; species Pseudochirops corinnae. Next base: position 9,804 of record JAQQSV010023676.1, read on the forward strand.
CTTTGCCTCTCCCTGTCTCTGTCTTTCTGTGTATTTTCTCTTTTTTAAAAATTTATTTAGTATTTTATTTTTCCCCAGTTACATGTAAAAACAATTTTTAACATTCCTTTTTAAAACTTTGAGTTCCAAATTCTCTCCCTTGCTCCTTCCTCACCCCACCGCCCTGAAGAAGGCAAGTAATTCAATATGTTATACATGTGTGGTCATGCAGAACATTTCCATATAAGTCATGTTGTAAAAGAAAACACAGACAAAAAAACCCTCAAGAAAAATAAAGTTTAAAAAGTATGCTTCATATGAAAAAAATGCTCTAAATCACTATTGATTAGAGAAATGCAAAGCAAAACAACTTTGAGGTACCACATCTCACCAGTCAGATTGGCTAAGATGACAAAACAGGAAAATGACAAATGCTGGAGAGGATGTAGAAAAATTGGAACAGTTGGTGGAGCTGTGAACTTATACAACCATTCTGGAGAGCAATCTGGAACTATGCCCAAACGGCTATAAATAATTGCATACCCTTTGA